>PVKM010014204.1:10843-29432 GCA_004027735.1 Carollia perspicillata
AGCTAAACAAGCCCTGCCTGAAACTAACCCAAGATTTCCCTGACAGGGAAACACGTGCTGGAGCCTAGGAGGGTGTTCCTCTCCTCTTCAGCCCAGACCCTTGCAGATCCCCTACTCTCTGCCCTTTATTGGAGTTACCCCAAACACAACCTCATATGCAAGCTTCAGAAAGTAGTAGCCCACAGACTTGCCTGGGCCCAGATGCTCAAGGACCAGCCCCTCAGAAAGGCCTGACTACTCCTGGGTTCGTCAGAACACCAGCCAGAGACAAAAGGGGCCCGTGAACTCACCCAGATCTGTTCCTCCAGAAGCCAGTGTGACATCCTCAGGTCTTGACCCTGGCAGGGCACACTGGGGGGCCCTTGTCACTGTCACCTGCCTTTCAGGCCCAGACCCTGCTTGGGGCCAGGTGCAGGCAGGGAGACCAGGTTAAGCTCAGAGTCCTGGCCACAGCCTATCCACAGGTAAGCTCCTAAGGGCTCAGGCTCATTCTACAGCTGGGCAACTCCTAACACCAGGGACCCATATGAACACTCCCATGGCTAGAAATAGGAAGAAGTCTGTTGTCTCTGCCTGTGGTCTTCTGAGATCTTGTCTTTGCAACCCTGAGAACTCAGGGGTTATATTCTGTACAACCTCTGGGTGGGGCTTTCAGGACCCCCAAGAATTTGAACTTGGGCTCTGGGCCATGTATGCCTTTGACACTGCTGTGGGCCCCACTCTGAGAGCCTACTGAGGCCCTGATTCCGCACCCTGCCCCACCCTGATTAGGTTAGCTGTGGGCTTACCATAGCTCAGTGGTTCCAAACAGCCTGGAGCTAGTCATGGTGCCTCTTGTGCCAACTTTTCTTGTGGATGACCTCTGAATGACCTTCCAGCAGGCAGGGAAAAGAGCAAGCAGGTTTATGAACAGGGGGCATGCACGTTCCTCCTGGATGACCTGCAGCTTAGGCCTATCTTATCATCACCATGGGACTAAGGTCAAGGTGCTCTCCAGGGCCTCAGACCACTCCACCTGGCCCACCTGCTGATATCAAATGTGGTCATGACCTTGGACTTCATCCCATCTTTGAGCCTGAGTCACCTGCAGCTGGGCTGGGCACCACCTCTGTCCCATCTCTCCAAGTTAAGCTTTCTCTACATATTTTCAGGCACAGGGAGCTTCCTCCATACTATCCAGGCCCATTGACAGCTAGATAAAGTAGCATGCTGGTGCATACATGATGACAAGATGCCCAGGTGCTCAGAGCTGTGGTTGTCTCTTAGAACTGGGCGGGGTCCCAGTTCTTCCCTCTAGACCTGCAGCTCTGCTCATCCCTGTATCCCTGTGACAACTGCAAAGAGTTGGGGACAGTGTTTGGGTTGTCCTAGGTGAGCTCTCTCCCCTACCCTGCTAACTCTGCAGAGCTCTGAACAGCCACACAGAGCAGGACTGACACCTCCAAAGTGGGCCCTTGCTCTTACCCTTGCACCTTGAAATGCCCTAGCTGCCATTCTCATTCACTCATTCATTGATTCATTTGACCAATAATTGCACGGAAGTTTCCTGAACACTACCCAGGGCCCTCGGGCAGCTTGAAACAACCTTTCCCCTGATGAGAGGTATCCAGGAGGGCTAGGAGAGTTGCTACCCTGGCCAGAGGCCCAGATGTCCTTGCCCAGCCTCTACACCACCATGTCTAAGAGCTTCAGGCTTATCTCTAGAGAGAGTGGGTCCAGGACTCACCGAGGTCAGACAGCCAACATCCAGATCTTTCCTGCGGGTTCCTCCTTCTGTGCCTGCCAGACCTGCCAGAGATACCGGGTAATGAGAAAAATCACAGGCACCCATTCATAGGCTACCAACATCCCAGTTGTTATTTGAGCAAGAGTCTGCTTCTCAGACCCCACAAAACCATATCAGTCTTCCTTTGAACAGAAGGGGCAGATCTGGGATTCTGTGAGGTCTGGGACAGGTGTCTCACCTTTTCTGTGCCACAGCAAAATGAAGTAAATATTAGGACCTGTCTCATTTTGTAGTGGTGAGCATGAAAGGGGCATACAGTAGGTGCTGACTAAATGCTGCATGGCAGCCATTTGGGAAAATGGTTTCGGGATGTCCAACCCTCAGCCCATGAGCCACATGCAGCCCAGGATAGCTATGAATGTAACCCAACACAAAATTGTAAATTCACTTAAAACATTATGAGATTTTTTTGTGATTACATATTGCAACATATTTAATGTGTGGCCCCCAAACAACTGTTCTTCCAGTGTGGCCCAAAGACGCCAAAAGGTTGGACACCCCTGGTAGGTGTTTCTTAAAATTTTAAACATAAGTGGAACCCAAAGAGTAGAAGCAACCCAAATGTTTGTGGATATACAAAATGTGATATACCTATTTCCCACATGGAATATTATTCCATGAATAATTAAATGAAATCTTAGTCAGCAATAATATAAGAAGAAGAAATGAAGCACTGATGCATCCTATGTGGATGATCCTTGAAAACATTGTGTTGAGTAGAAGAAGCCAGACACAAAATATCATATATTTACATGAACTGTCCAGAACGGGCAGACCTGTAGAGGCAGAAAGCAGACTTAGCAGTTTCCTAGAGCTGAGAGGTGATGGGAGGAAGAGGGTGATGACTAAGAGGGTTAGGGTTTCTTTTGGGAGTAATAAAAATGTTCTAAAATTTATTGTGGTGATGGATGTATAGTCTGTAAATATGCTAAAAAGCCTCTGAATTGTACACTTCAAGTGAATTGTATGATATGTAAATTGTATCTCAATAAAGATGTTGAAAAACAAAACAGTGAAGTTACCATATGAGCCAGCAATTCCACTCCTAGGTCTATACTCAAGAAAATTGAACGCATGTGTCTACACAAAAACTTGGACATGAATGTGCATAGCAACATGATTCAGAACAGTGAAAAAAGTGGAAATGACCCAAGTGTCCATTAATTGATAAATGAATAAATAAGAGGTTACTGATGTATACAATGGAATAACATTCCATGGTTTAAGAAATGGGATATTGGCACACGCTACAACATGGAAGGACTTTGAAAGCATTATGCTCAGTAAAGGCAGATAAACCCAAGGTTGCATATTATATAATTCTATTTGTATGAAATGTCCAGAATAGGCAAGTCCATAGATGCAGAAATTGTATTTGTGGTTGTCAGGAGCTGGGGGGCACAGGAAAGATGAGAACGACTCCCATGAATATGGCATTCCTCTTGTGGTGGGCAACATGCTGTAAGCTTAGATTGTGGTGATGGTTGCACTACTCTAACCTAGTAAAACCATTTACGTCTCTGACTGTCTTTAAAATTGTTGCTTGGTTATTACATGCAATAAAAAATCACACCTTTAAATGTATAGTTCTATGAGTTTTGAAAAACATAGAGTTTTGTAACTCACCAGTCAAAATGAAAAACACTCGCGCCCCCTCTCAAACCCTTCATGCCCCTTGTGCACACCATGCCTCCACTCCACCTTTGGCCAGCACTGGTCTATTTTACATCCTTACAGTTTTACATCATCTAGAATGTCACATTACATACTGCCTTTTGAATGAGGCTCCTTTCACTGAGCAGTAGGCCTTAGGGATTCATCCATGTCTTGTGTGTATTGCTGTTGGTTCCCTTTGTTGCTGAATAGTATTACACTGTGTGAATATTTGTCTGTCTGTTCATAAGCTGAGGGATATTTGGATTGTTTTCAGGCTTTGGTGATTATGAATAAAGCTGCTATAAACACTCATTTATGGATATTTGTATGAACACAAGTTTTTGTTTGGGCTGTATGATAAGTGTATGTTTAACTTTATAAGTAACTGACAAACTGTTTTCCAATGTGGCTGTACCTCTTTGAATTTTTATCAGGCACTGGGGTAGGTCAGGGATGAAAGTGGCCAAGATGAGCAAGGCCCTGCCCGCCTGGAACTGACAGTTCAATGGGGGAAGCAGATAAGAAAGGAGAAAACCCAGGGACACACAGGATCGTGTTGAATGGTGATGAGGGCTCTGAGGATATAAAGCTGGGTGACGTGAAGAAAGGTGATGTTAAGGAACAGCCCCCTCAGAAGGTGAGTTCGATGTGAAGGAGCCATCTAATCCAAGACCCAGGGCAAAGGGCTCCAGGCAGGGCACTGAACGGGTGCAAAGGCCCTTAGGTGGGCATGCATATTGCGATGTTGTGGCTGTGATGGGTTTATTACATACTTACTGTATGCCAGGAAAGTGCTGAGAACCTTAAAGACGTCTTCCTATTTGATTCTCAGAGCTACCCTAAGCAGAAGGATTACTGTCATCCCTTGCTTACAGTCAAGGTTCAGAGAGGTGTCACCTGTCTGAAGCACACGGCCATATGGGACTCAACAGTAGTGTGCTTAACACCTGTGGCCTAACCTCAGCTAGCAGCCCTGCCCACAGTCCTGCCGTGTGCCTTCCCACATGTAAAACAGGGCTGGTGCTCCCTGCCCTGCAGTGAGAATTTTGGCATGGTGGTGCTGGCAACAGGCAGTGGGCTGATAATGATTCTGCAGGGCAGGGACCCACCAAGCGAGGCCCCTGCGGGTGAGTGAGCTCTGCACTGCCTCAGGGGGCCGACAGAGGGCAGGAGCTGCCCGCGCCTCACGGCCAGCTTGGGAGAGAGGGGGCAGTGGCCCTGGCAGGATCCACACCCAGCAGTGCCTTGCGCTGGCTGGGCTGTGTCCCAATGTGCCTTTGAGGCATGGACACCCCTATGTATGTAAGACTGTGTTGGAGATGCACTACCTGGGGACAGGGACCCAGGTCAGGAAGTAGGGGCTGGGCGCAGGGGGAGGGTCATGGGCCCGCCCAGGTCTGCATACCCCTTCCTCCGCAGCTGAATCCCCAGGAGGGGCATCAGAGCAGGCCACACAGTGTTCCTCCAGAAAGTTGCCTGCAGAGCCGGGGAGATTTTGCCCCACTGCAGAGCCTTTCCTGAGTTGAGAGCTGTCAAGTCCACTTCAAATGTGGCCAGTCCGAACTGAGATGTGCTGAGTGTCCCATACATACAAGACTTCAAAGGCTTAGTATGAAAAACAGAATCTAAACTATCACATTAATCATTTTATGTTGATCACATGCTGAAATGAACAAGTTTCAATTTCATTATTTCAAATGTAGTTATTTAAAATTTAAAACGACAGGCATGGCTCTCGTTTGTGTGTGTCCTGTACACTAGTACAGGACAGTACTTGCCTACATACATTAGGTCTGTTAGCCCATTTAATCCTAGTATAATTTTCTTTATGAAAATCATAACATTATCATCCCCATTTCATAGATGGAGAAACTGAGGCATCAAGCACTGACACAACTTGCTCAGAGCCAATTGTGGGCACACACCCAGTGGTGCTGTCCCATGCCCAAGTGCACACACGCATATGCAGATACACAGGCAAATGCTCAAATGTGTGTCATGTGTGGGATGGATGGACCAGTGTACAAATGCACACTGTCAACATCCCAGTGGGTACACATGCCAGTGTTACCTGCTTACATCCAGTCTGAAGGCCTCAAAAGCCACACAGGTCTACATTCTTGTACAAGGCCCCCTGCTCACGCCCACACACACACAACTGCATATGTGCTGGCCTTTGAGGCACAGGAGTGCAGCCAGCATCCCCCTGAAGTTCCCAAGTGCCATCTGGAGGACTTTTGAAGATCCTGCCACTGACTAAGAGGTCCAGGATCAACTGACGGTCTCCCTTCTCACCCAGGACCTGGACACAGAGATCTGGCTGCAACTCCATCTGTGTCCCCCAGAGCCAGACCGGAGGTGAGGGGTGGGCCTTGCCTGGCGCCTTTCTCTTTGCTGCAGAGCATTTCCATTCAGCTCCTCAAGCCCTCTGATCACATTGCATAGAAGCCCGATGAAAATCTTTGTTGAAATAATATTTAACACATGCTGCACTTTTAATTAACTATCTGAATAATCTCAAATTAATGCCAGAGCTTTAAATATAAGTTTTCATTTTCACATTTGGTAACATAATAGCAGCCCGCCCAGTCTGTATTCCCCTTCCTTTGATTTAATTAAAAACCCTTTTGTGTGTCTCTTGTCACTTCAGAAATGGACAAAAGCCCAAGGAACGGGGGTGTGGGGTGGGGGGAGGCTGGGGATAGAGGCAGGTCAGAGCTCCTGGTTTAGGGCTGCTTAGGGTCTCTGTGGCTGGTTCTGGTGTGGCCATCACAAACATTTGCATGGGGTTACTCAAACACAGTCACAGATGCCCGTAGGTTGCCTCTCATACACCCAGACACACACACCAGAGGCACCCCACACCCTGATGTGCTTGTCCACAGCTCACATGGCCAAGTGCTGAAGACAGACCAGCCAACGCAGACACTTCCTGCACCTGCAGGTGCACATGCATTCGTGCACGTGGGATGGTTTGGGGTTGGAGTTCTAATTTGTGTTCTGAGTCTAGATCTGAGAAGACCATAGGCTGCTGGGCCCAGGTACCTGTCTCCAGCTGACTCCTGAGTGATGTATGTGTGTGTGTATCTCCCTCCTTCTTTGTCTCTCTGTCTCTGTTCCCCTGTCCCAGGCTTGACGCTTCCAGAAAGAGGGCCAGGCAGGCAGCCCCTGGGGCCGGTTGGCTCCCCTGGCTGATCTTGCTTTTGCTGTGCCAGGGCCCCAGCCCTCCCTTCCTAAGTCTACTCATGGCTCTTGAGGAGCAGACAGGAAAGGACAGATTTTACCTTCACCTTGCCCCCAATGACAATGCAAGTCTTCCTCTGGGCCAGCAACAGGCTGAGAGAGTCCTTTCTCAAGGCAAGTAACCCACAGAGCAATGTGGAGAAACTGAGTCCCCAATCGAGCCTAAGTTTTCCCTGACAGGTCCAGGCTGGTGGGAACCTTTCTGCTCAGTGGACCTGAGGCTCTTAGGAATTATGCAGACAGAGAGTGTAGGAGACACCCTACTTTTAGAGTCCATGCAGAGTGATAATCATTGGGTGAGCTCCAAAAGTCTCATCCACTCATTCTTTCACTTGGGCAGCAAATTGGGAACGCCATGTGTGGGCTGGGAGCTGCTGTTGTCCTAAGCAAGTACTACACACTAGGGATCATGCACAAGTTCCAGAAGCTTTCATAAGTCTCAAGGAGGAGCAGGGTTTCCAGATTATGGAGTGGGAAATGGACTCAAAGAAACTAGCTAAGTTGTGCAAGGTCACATAGGGAGAAATGGATGGAGCCAAAGGTGAACTGGAGCCTGTACACCAGCCAGCCCACCTGCTGTCCCATCTATCCCTGAAAGGCTAACCTGGTGATGCCTGTTGGGGAGCAAGGCTAATGGGCAGGTGGGGGCAGGGCTGCTTCTGGAACACTAGAAGGAGGACCCTGGTGCAACACAACTCAGCTGACCCAGAAGATTCAGAACCTCAGTTCCGTGGTGAGAACCCAGGGGGCCAAGGAGATAGGAATTAGAGTGGGGAGAGGGTTCCACAAGGCTATCAAGGTTGTCACAGAGTCAGAAACCACTGTGGTTTGTTCCCCCAGCAAAGGACCTGTGCATGACCTCGCCCAGCAGATACTGTGAGCTCTTGCAGAAGGCTGCTGTACACAAATATGAGAATTCAATGCTTGGAAAGTGCTTAGAACAGAGGCTGCTACAGACAAGGCTTTCGTTCATTCATTTGCTCATTTATTCTGTCAGTCAACAAGTATGCACCCACTGTCTGCATATGCAGGCACTGTCCTAGGTAAACAGAACTGACCTGGGTCCTGCCCTTCTGGAGTCACCATTCTGCTGGAAGACAGACAGCATACACCAAGGAATCAATGAACTATTTCAGATAATGACTAGTAGCCAGAGTAATCAGGGAGGGCTTCCCTGAGGAGATGACATTTGGGCTGAAACCTGAGTGACATGAAGGAGGCAGCAAGACAAAGAAGTGTAGATAAAAGGATTCCAGGCAGAGGGACCAGGAAGGGCAAAGGCCCAGAGGAGGAATGAGAGCTCACAGGAGGGAGGGTAGAACTGGGTGAGGTTTTGCGGGATCTGGCTGGGAAGCAGCCTGGTAGTGACTGGGGCAAATGGAGCAGACCACACCCTCTCTGAAGGATAACTGCTGCTCAGCACAAGCCCATGGTTGCCTGTGGGATGGAGGACCCAGTGTGGCCAGAGGTTCCAATTTGCAATACCCGAGGGTCTGTGTTTATATGTAACACCTCCTGACTTTTAAAATAACCTTAACTGGCCCTGGCTGATGTAGCTCAGTGGATTGAGCACGGGCCTGTGAACCAGAGGACTGCAGTTCGATTCCCAGTCAGGGCATTATCCTGGTTTGCAGGCCAGTTCCCAGCAGGGGACGTGCGAGAGGCAACCCATACATTGATGTTGATCTCCCTCTCTCCTTCCCTTCCCCTCTAAAGATAAATAAATAAAATCTTTTTTGAAAATTAAAAATAAATAAATAACCTTAATTGATTCAACTGCTCAAGCCACACAAAACCATCCTGGGGCCCAAGCCCAGCCTATATGCCTCTAGTTTGAGACATCGCTAGGAAGTGAGGGCCTGGATTCAAATCCTGCCTCCCAGACTTTCTGAGCGTGCGACCTTGGGCAAGTTGCTTGTTCTCTCTGTGTTTTCATCTGTAAAATGGAGATAATAGTGCCTACCTACGGGTTTGCTGTAGGGGAGTAACTGTTTTAATTTATTCATTCAGCAAATATTTATTGAACATCTACTGTATAACAGGGACAGGGCTAGGTTTTGGGTGGGGGCACAACGAACAAAACACAAAACTCTCCACCCTGTGATCTTTCAGTTCACAGGAGACAGAGGATAGGCAAAATGAGTAAGCACTCGTGTAGAAATGCCATGTCTGTCTACGGCCATACCACCCCGAACACGCCAGATCTTGTCCGAAATGCCACACAAAAAGAAATGCTAAGGAGAGAAAACAGGGCAGAGAGAGGGAGGCCTGAAGGAAATGGCATAGTGAGGCTAGGTGATCTGTGTTCTAAACAGAGGGGAAGGCCGGGGAAAGGCCCTGAGGCCTGGCAGCTCAAGGAACAGCAAGGAGAATGGAGTGACTGGAGTGACAAGAATCATTCCAAAGAGATGGAAATGTGGGGGCTGGAGGAGATTAGGTCTCTGTGAGGACTGGGCTTTCCCTCCCAGTTGGGTTAGAGCCCTGGGAGGTCGTAGAGAAAAGGAGTGGGGAGGTCTGACTTTGGTTTTGATTGCTGCTGGGGCAGAAGCAGGGAGAACAGGAAGGCGGCTAGTGCAATAAGGTAGGCCAGAGATGACAGGGACTGGACCAGGGGCAGCAGTGGGGTAGGAAGAAGTTGGTTAGATTCTGGATAGGTTTTGAAGGTGAAGCCACCAGAGAAAGAAAACACTAGAGGGTGAGAAGGAGTGAGAGAGAGGAAAGGAGAGAGAGAAAGAGAGAGCTTTGGACCCAGCACATAAAAGTGCAAGTGCCATTTCCTGGGATGGGGAAGATGGAGAAAGCTGGTTTGGGTGCCCGTGGAACTGAGGTGGACATGCAGAAAAGCAGCTGGAGAGAGGAACCGGGGAGGAAAGGGCCCACCAGGGACAAACACTGGGCATCACCAAGTGTAACCAAGTGTAGGTGGAAGTCAGGACAATTGGCTTCTAACAGCCCACGGCCCCAAGGCAAACTGAGATAGACGAATGCTAGTATCTTTTGTCATTTCGGATTCCAGGGAAGGGGAGGGGGCCAGGAACGTGGACCTAGGGAGGTGAAGCCAGTGATCCTGGAGCTTCTGACCCCAGGCCAGGTAGCTGGGAACGGTCTCAGAAGGCCTGCAGTTCCTCTCGCCAGCCGCCGCCTAGGCCTTCCACTCCCCCACGTGCTTACTCCCCAAAACGTCTCCCCTCCCCAGCTCGTCACCTGCGGGGTCGGTCAGATCTGGGCTTTTGTCCGGCGCCCCAGCCCCGCCGCCCCGCGTGACGCCCCGGGAACAAACACAGCTGAGCGACAGGGCTCGCGTGCCTCCCCCGCCCCCCAAATCTTCGGGCTGCGGGGTGTAGACTTAGCTGGGCAGCTGCGGGACTGAGGACGGGTGGGGCGGGTTTGGCTACGAGCCCCTCGCCCGCCCCCTTCCGGGTGGCCGCGCTTTTGTCATGTAAATGACCCGCTGGCGGCCCCGGCACCTTGTACCAACAGCTGAACCGCTGAGGGTGGAGGGGGTGCTGGGGCCCGGTGGGGGGTTTTCTCTGCTCACTGACTGGGCTCTAGCCCACTGCAAAGAACCGTTTTAACCTCCCTCCCCGGAACCCCGATCTGTTTTATGCCGGACAACCTGCTCAAGTCGCTGAGTTTCTCTAGGACTGCCTACTTTTCTTGCATTTCACTCAAAGGGACCTAGAGGCTGAAGTTTCCATTGCTGCGGAGCACACTGGGAAACAGCCTCCATCCCGTCCGATCAGCAGACCAGTTCCCATGGCCATCCCCAGCCCGTGCTAGAACTGTGCGTCCTTGGGACTTAATCCCTGCCTATGCTGGCCTCAGTCTTCCCATCTGCACTTTGAGGGCTGGGACCAAAAGGCAGGGAGAGCTATTGGGATGATGCTTCTGACCCTACAGGCTGCTCATAGGCTGATTGACAGGCATAAGGGTGTAAACAGCAAGGTGGGTGTGTTTGGTAATGGAGCAGATATTTACCACCCCAGGGTTCCCTCCTTCCCAGTACCTTCCTTCTCCCCACCCATCATGGTCCCTCCCAGGGTACCTAAGGTGGGGTCTTGACTGGGGACATGCCCACCTTACTCTGAGCCAAAGATTCACCTAAACACAGTGATCAAACTGACAGTCTGCAGTGAGGAGTCAGACCTAGGGCAAGACCTGGAAGGAGAAACAGTCCTGCAGCTGCAATACCTGGAAAATCTGGTATTCCTAGCCAGAGTCAGCATGTCCTCCCTGTGGGCATCTATTCTCCCCATTTTACTGAGGTGCCTGATGCCAGAGCACAGTGGGACCCATGGCCCCCCAGCCCTTGTCTTAGCCTGCAAAGAAAGAAGGACTGGAACTCGTGCCATAAGATACAGACGTGACTAACATGCTTAGACAAGATACTTGGAGCTCAGGGTGTGCAAATGGAATAACATGATATAATTTCCCACATCTCAGGTGCAGAGCAGGAACACTGACACCAAAGACCTGTCAGACAGGGGTCCTCTCCTTGGTGAGTACCCTGAGTTCCCACTGCTAGCACATTGTCAATATGAATCAGGCTCTCAGTTCTGCAGGAGCTTTGGTCCAGTGATTTTACATCCAGGAATTTATCTTTATCTCTAAAAGGAACAAATTGGACTAGTGGGCCATCATGTTTATTTCTGTGAAGCCTGTAAGTGTCTCCAATAGCAGGGATTTGCAGGCAGAGGGGAGTTCCAGTCCCAGCTTGGACATGTGAGACCTTGGCCTGCATGACCTTGGACAACTGACCTCAGTTTCTTCATCAAGAAGGTGGGAATGGTAGCAACACCTACCCCTCTGCAGGTAGAGTGCCCACCCAAGGGCACCTTAGGAGTACATAATGCAGATTTACATTAAAGAAAAGCACTATTCTGAGGTGATAGGTTATGAGCAGTCAACAAATGGAAATGAGAACCTCTCTGGGCCTCGGTCTCCCTTTTGCGCAAAGAAAACTTGGCCTTGGAATCTCACTGGATAGCTCCTAGGCTCTCCCCAGTGATGCCAGCTGATAACCTGCACCTTCCCTAACTGTGGATCTGAAAGCTAAGCCAGGGTGTCTACAGCTCAGGCTGAGGTAGAGATGGTGGTGAGAGGGACACTAGTCAGTCTGTCTGTTGGACTATGTGTCAGTCCCAGCCTGTCCTGTTACAGGCAAGCCAGGAGAGAGGGGGAAAGACCAGCTTCCCACCACCTCTACCCTTGGGCGCTGGTCTTCTGGCTCTGGCAAACGGGAAAAGCTAGTGGAAAGTAAAGGTTCATAACACACACACTTCTCTGGAGAAGGGCCTTTAAGGCCAGATCCAATTTCTGGCAGGACTGGTTAGGCCAGGTGGCCCTTGATGGATGGCCAAGATAAAGTCTGTACAGATCGGCCGTTTGGACAGGAGACCCAAGCTGGGCAAAGATGGGGGCGTGGCCCAGGCCCAGCCTGATTCAGAGGTAGGATGGGTCTCCAGCTGTCTTGTCCTAATGTCTATCACCAGCTTTTAGGGGCCACTCAGGTGCATTCTCTGAACCTCACTTCCCTGTCTGCAGTAGGAGGTAGCTTAGAAAGAGATGATCCTGGGGAGGAGTCACAAAGGCTGGAGGTTGCCCAGGCAGGAGGTGTACCCCCTGTTTGTGCTCTAGGATCAAGACCCAGTACCACATATTGATCTGGGCTCAATGCATGTGCTGCGTCCTGGAGGACAAGCCCCAGCCCTCCAGATGTCCTAGGCTGGCACCAGAGCCAAGCTTTTAACAAGCCATTCCTTTTAGACTAGCTATTTCTAAATGATGTGAATTTGAGTGTGATCAATGAACCTGTGGTTATATTTGCATTGTCACCTTCTTATCTGAAACAATAGTGTGCAGGACATTAGAGCTTTATTTTCCTAGAGAAAATAAAGCTCTAATAACTTAAGGCATTTTCGTATATAATGAATTACCTTCTCACCTTTGCATCTTAAATGTCACTGATGATGTACCATCCTTGGGTAAATTGAGAAAATAATCACTGAGTCATTTTCATGTGCTTGGTTCAGATGGGAAACTGATTGAGAAGCCACCTACCCGTATTTAAAAACTATGGCCATCAGACCCCTGTGAGCTCCGGATGGTGATGCTGGTGGAGGCAACCCAGAGAGGTTAGTTCCAGGAAGAAGTTCCTGGCCTCTCCAGGGTGGAAAGGGTCCTGTACAACCACCCTGCCAATGGGTAGCTGGTCAGTCTCCTCAAAAGATAGCCCCATCAGGGACTTTGCACTGGTCTCTGCTGCTAAAAGGCAGGTGTTTCCCAGCAATAGCGTGTGGATGCTGTTGGCTGCATTCATGGAGTCTACCCCTCACCCATGGCTCTTCTGTTCACAAACCCATCATGCAAACACAGAAGTGGCCACTGGGCAGGTCAGTCTGCCCTAGCTGTGGCATCTGCCCTCTGAGGTGGGTGCACACATACTGTACCCATCTTGTAACATAATTCTTAGATATCCCTTTCTCCTCTCATCCATTTTTGCTTCTTTCAAGCCATAATCAATAAGCCAAACTATTGCTTGCTGCTCAGGAGTCCATACACACCCTTCCTCTGGTTGTTTCTTCCTCCCTACTATGTCAGTAACTGGGTGCAGAGCTTATGATACTGCCCCTGGATCATCTCTCTGTCCTGCTCTACTTTTGGAAGGTTCTCAAGGGGGTTGAAGGGTGGCAGAGTTCATATTTGGTTGCAGACCCATCTGTGACCCAGTCTTTAAACTTTTCCTCCTACATCAGTTGACCTGAGGGGACCTCCCATGAAATTATAGGTGGGAGAGGAATATGAGAGGTAAAAGTGTGGGTGTATGGGCCACCTCCCTACAGACCTGTGTTACAGACCTGCTCAGACCCCATCCTGAGTGGACTGACACTGGACCCAGCTGTCTTGTGATTTGGTGGGTTTGATGGTCAGCTCCAGTCACAAGGTTATGTGTTGTCACATCCTGAGATGCTCAGGCTCTGCAGGGCCCCTGTGGCATTCTAGAAGCTGCTCCAGAATAGCAGGTCCTTGCTGCAGGACTCGGAGCATGGCACTGCAACTCTTACCAGGGCTGGTCAGAGGCTCCAGCTGGGGCTGTGTCCACCACCATCAGATAGATCTACAAGTCATTTGACCTGGGGGCAGCTTGACCACAGTCTGAGCTTTCTGTAGAGACTTCTCCTGCTCTAGGCCTTTACTCAGAGCTTGCAGTCACCTGATACTGAGGCAGAATTCCTGAGTGTGACGTTTCTGCATCCCAAATCCTAAGGCCCACTGAGTGCTGGGCCTCTTTCTTCATGGTCAGAGGTTGGAAAAAAAGAGCTGTTCTTTTTTCCCAAAAGGGATTTCCCAGCATGCTTGAGGGCTTGGAATCCCTAAAATTTTCACTGACCTGGCAAGCTTCATATGCCTCACTAGGATAGCAAGGATACTTGCACAACCTGCCCCAGGTCCAAATAGCATGTCATCAGTTGAGTGGACTTGTGTGACATTCAGTAGCATATGGACACTCAGCAGTTCCTTTGGTGGCACGTCAAGCTTTTTTCTCTTTGACTAAATTCAAGTAAAATTAAATGTAATCCTTTAACATTGTTAAGCTGCCAGTATAATATGATTCATTCCTATACCAGTGATCCAGCTCCATATTTTCTAGCCTATCTAGGGGTATGCATGTGTAGGGGGTATCTGGAATTATGCTCCCTCCAAGGTTGATGATGATTATTTTGGGTTGTATGACTTGGGAGTGATTAATTTTGCTTTTTGACCTTTCTGTTGCTTGAATCTTAAAATAAGTATGTTAAAGTTTTCTAAAATAAAATTTAAAAAATTCAGAGAACACTGATGAATGAACCACATGCACCACAATGCACAGTCAGGTGTGTTTAGGTGAAGCCGGCCTAGGCTGCAGGGATCAGCACTGAGAATGGGGTGAGGTGCCCCAGAGGGTACTGGAGAGTAAACTCAGCTGTGCTTTGAGCCTAGGTTCACATAAAAGAGGCATGATCAAGTAGGGAGGGCACTGGGGACAGTCTCAGCCTTCCAGAAGCTGCAATGTGGGGAGCAGCTGCAGGCCTGTGGGGAGGGGCAGCATCCAGTCAAGCAGCCTGGAGGGGAAGAGAGGCTCCAGAGCCATTAAAGCAGACTCAGAGGTCAGGAGGAGTGAAAACAGTCATAATGAATGTTTATGTGGACCTTAGTGTGTGCTGTGTTCTAAATACTTTATGTGTATTAGCTCATTTGGTTTTCCAAACAGCCCTGTGAATTAGGGTCTATTGTTATCACCATTTTACAGATGAGAAAACTGAGACAGGACCATTCAATAACTTGCCTGAAGGAAACTGAACCAGGAATCTGGATCTAGAGATGGAGCCAGGATTAATGCACTCAGGTATTAATATTTGTTTTTAAGAAATATTTTCTTGTACTCAGTGCTATTTCCAGCATCGAGGAACTAAAAGTTAGCAAACACATACCCCTACCCACCCACATATCCCTGTCCTCAAGGATATGTGGTGAGAAACACAGTAAACATGTGATCACACAAATATATTGTTACAATGATACTAGCTATGAAGCAAGGGTATACAAGGAACTTACCTGCCTAGGGGGTCAGGGAAGGGGTCCTGGAACAAAGGGCATATGAGCTGAATGCTAAAGAATACATTGAAGTTAGGGGTTAAAGAACACCTGGGCAGAGGAAACCATGTTCAAGGACTCTGTGGTGAGTACACTATAGAAGGGGAGCAGCACAGCTAGAGAGCAATAAGCAAGAGAGTCTGGTATGAGATGGGAATAAAGAGTTCCGTAGGGACTCAACCTTTCAGAACCTTATAGGCCAGGATAGGGTTTAGATTTCATCCTAAACAACTATGGGACATTTACACAATGGAATGCTAGTTGGTCATAACTTTATGCTAAGTGAAATGAGCCAATCAGAGAAAGACAAATACTGTATGACTTCATGCATATGTGGAATCTAATGAACAAACTGAACTAACAAGCAAAATAGAGATGGACAAGGGGAGAGGGGAGGGAATTTCAGGGAAAAAGGGAGGGGATTATAGGAACAAGTATAAAGGACACATGGACAAAAACTAAGGGGGGTGGAAAGGGGAGGGAGGCGGGGAGCACTGGGGGGTGGTCTGGGATGGGAGTAAAAGACAGAAAACTGTACTGAAAAACAATTAAAATAAAAAAATAGAGATGGACTCATAGATCAGCTATGGTTAGGGGGTTAGGGGGTGGAGGGATCAAGCAAAAGGGAAAAAGGATGCATGGACATGGACAACAGTGTGGTGATTGTGGGGAGGAGCAGTGTATAAGGGAGATAAATGGTAACGGAAAAAATACACTACAAAATTTTTAAAAAGCATTTGTATTTTATCCTACATGTCTGGGGAGCTATTGGAAGGTTTTAAACAAGACAATCATATGGTCTGATTTACCTTATCATGGGATACTTTGGCTGCTATATGAAGTCAGGAGGCAAAGGCAGAATCTGAAAGACCCATTAGAAAGCTATCATTGTGATGTGGGTAAGGGGGAATGGTTGCCTGCACCGTAGTGATAAAAATGTGGTTGAGGGGCTGCTCCTTCTTTGAAAAGACATCCTGGAAAAGTCCCCTACATTAAGTCTTCTATCCTATTAGCTAAAACTTAGTCCTTTGGCCACACCTAGCTGCAAGGGAGTCTGGGAAATTTGATCTTTGTTCCACATGACCTTGTGCCCACTGAAGAATTGGCATTCTGTTTCTAAAGAAAAAAAGGGGACAGATATTGAGGTAGACATCTAGCAGGTTCTCCCTGTGATTTTAGAATCAATGGTGGTGATAATGCTGGTGGTAATGGTGGATGGAGGTGGAAGTGATGATGTTTATGATGGTCATGGTGGCATTCCCTATGGTGGGAGCAACAATGATGGGGAAGGTGGGAGTCTAGGTGGAGTTAGTAATTGTGAGATAAAAGTGGTAAAGGTGATACAGGTGGTATTTAATGGTGTGCTGGAGATAGGGACTGTGGTAGTGTTGATGATAGTGATTGTATTGGTGTTGTGACGGTTATGGTGGTGGTGATAATATTCATATTGGTGGTGAAACTGATGTTTGTGGTAATGGTGAAGATTTTGCAAACACTGATAGTGATGGCTGTAATGGTAATGATAATGTAGTGGCAATGATGATGGAAATAGTGGTGGTGTGACTATAACAGTATATGTAGATGATGACTTTTAATTTCTGACTTCCCACTTATCCCAGAGTCAGGAAGTGGAATCAGTCTTCTCCTTGTTCTTCAATTTCCTTTGTGACTAGAACTCTTCCTACTCATGCCAAAACAGACCCCCAAAGTCCAAACTTCCCTTTGAATGGCAAACTATCAGGCCTCTTCTACTTCCATCCTTGTTGCTGCATCTCCTCACTTACTGGTAACTCCTCATCATTCACTGACAAATTTGTAACCTAGCTCACAGACTTCCCCTAGATCCCAAGCTATTCCATCTTCCTAGAGGATTTTAATGTCCCCCTGGACAATCTGTTCCATATATGGCCTTTCAGTTTCTTGATTGCCTCATCTTCAAAGACCTCCTCCTGGGGAAAAGGGTGGAATGACAGAGAAAAGACTAGTCAAGGAATGTGTATGAATGACATATGAACATGGACAACAGGGTGGAGACTGACTATGGGAATAGGGATTGGGGTGGGTGGAGGAGGGCAAAGGGGAAAAATGGGGTCAACTAAAATAGAATAACAATAAAATATTTTTTTAAAAAAGCAACAAAGAACTCCTCCTGCTTGGCTCTTCTCCGGGATCACTAATTCAAATACCCCACACCCTGACCACTGTCTTCTCCCTGCATTACAATCTTTTGGGGTCACAATCATGATTTTAGTTGTCTATTTTTGTGTAATAAATTACCGCTAAACTTAACAGCTTTAAACCACAACAAATGCATTGTTACAGTTTCTGTGGGTCAGGAGCCCAGGAGGTTAGCTGAGTGGTTCTGATTTGGGGTCTCTCTCAAGGTTGTGATCAAGATGTTGACACTCCTCATCTGAAGGCTTGACTGGGGATAGAAGATCCATTGACAAGATAGCCCACTCATAGCTGCCACTAGTTCCTCATAAGCAGCTTGGTTCCTCACCCTGTGGACCTCTCATGGAGTTAGTATCCTCATGACATGGCAGCTGGCTTCCCCTGGAGTGAGTGGCCCAAGAGCAGAAAATGAAAACCACATTATCTTTTATAATCTCAAAAGTCACACTCTATCACTTCTGAAATATCCTATTGGTTCCATGCATGAGCCCATCTAGTCTGGGAGGGGACCACATTGGGGCCTGAATACCAGGAGGCCAACATGGATGCTGGCTCCCACAACTATCTACCTTCTTCTCATCTGCTCCAGGGCAACTGAGTCTAGAAGAGAAAGTCACACACCAAAGCAGACTGGTTTTAATGTGGGTTCATGATTACCAGCCCCAAAGGCCCTCCACCCTGCCCAGCAATGTGGCACCTACCATGCTTCTTTGGCCAACCTACCCTCCAACTCTCTAAACAGTCATTTCAAAATTTCACACTTCCCAAACCCCACCTTTTCCCTTGTTCTCCTCTCTCATTTTATTCTGAGAAAATGTCTTCATCTCCATTTTTACAAAAAAAAAAAAAAATAGAAGTTACAAGATGTCCCTCATCTTCCTGTGACCAAGCATACATGTATCCATCTTTCTTCTCTGCTGTTGCAATAGAGGAATTACCACTTCCACCCAAGGCTGATCTATCCACCTGTACCTTGAACCCAGCATATCCCTCATTTCTAAAAACTTTGCATTATTAACCATTCTCTCACTCACACACACACCCCTCCTTTTTCATGCAGCTGTTCTCTTTACACTGAATCTGAAGCATCCTCAG
>PVKM010014205.1:9285-29409 GCA_004027735.1 Carollia perspicillata
GTGGTGACACCAAACACCTCGAGATGAAAACTTTCTCCCTGTTGCCTTTCTTCCCCACACGAGTCCAACCCTTTCTCTCGCTTTGCGTTTCTTGGCGGTGCTCGTGGTGTGTGCTCACAGTCCCTGCGTAGTTGGGGGCATGGCGACAAAGCTTCATGTTTTAGCCTCTCTTTTGGGAGCAGGGCTCGGGCAGGCTGGACTGTTCGAGGGTGGGACAGGGAGAGAGGCTGCCTCCTGGGGATGTCATCTAGAAAGCTGTGGTTTTCTTTTGCTGCTGAATTTTTGTCCAGAAGTCGGGCACCCAGTATCAAGGCATCTGGCAGGCGGGTGTAGACCCAGGGTGTGCTGCAGCCACTGGCCCGCGACTGGGAGTCCCGCGCTGCGGTTGGTCAGCTTCCTCAGAGCGACACATCCTGAGGGCAGGAAGCGGACCGTATTTCAGTTTCGTGTCTCCCTCGCTTCCAGCTGAGTGCTGTGCGTATGTCCTAGTTCCTCGAGGGGTCGTTAGTGTCTAGATGGGATTCAGCGGCTTGGAGGCTACTGCAGGTGGAGCACCTCTCGTCCGGAACTCCCGATTGTGTGGTATTTTATGTTCTGTCGTTTACCTCCAGTTCCCGAGTTAGCTGACCTTTCTCTGTGCCCAGTCATTTCCAACTCAGGCAAGTGATTTGTCCCCAAGGCTCTTCCTTCCTGGTGGAGTGACCTCACAACTTGTTTCCCGTCTCCAGTAGTCAAAGTGGAAGGGTTAGGGTATGGAGGCCTCCTATATGTTATCCGGTTTTTGAAAAGCCATATTAGTCAAAATCAGTTGAGAAATTTCTAATAGCACGGGCATGAGAGGGGTAGACTTTGGAACTGCACTTCAGGTGGAAGGTTCTGGAGGAGGAAGTTTAAGTACTGCCCCAAGGTTTTAACCTGGCGATGGAGGGAATCTGGCATAAGGGGAGTCTGGAGTCAGAGAAGACTGTGGGGCTGAAGGGCTGCGTCCGGTATTCCCCCACTCCCAGTGCTCCTGGTCCTTGTCATTATCCAGGGGCCAGGGCCCTGTGAGGGGCACACATGCAGCTAGGAGGGACTCCCCCCCGGGGCCGATCTGGAAGAACAGATAGGGACTTGCCTGTTTGTGGTGGGCCTTGTGGAATTGACGTGAAAACCGTGGAGGTAATTGTCTATGCTGCAGGTGCCCCCCCCCGGCCCCCGCTTCTCCATCCGTGGTCACGCAGGAGGAGTGATGTCGCTCCCTCCCGAGTACACTGACCAGCTCTCATTTCTTCCCAGAGGTGGCCTCAGCAACATGCTGTTCCAGTGCTCCTTACCCGACACTGTGGCCACCGTTGGTGACGAGCCTCGGAAAGTGCTGCTGCGGCTGTATGGGGCGATTTTGAAGATGGTGAGTTCCCAGGCTGCTTGGGGACGGGAGGGACCTGGCAACCGTTTTAATCCTCTTTCCCGAGTTACCCGGGAAGAGATTTTAAATGCTTTAGTGGTGTTGTTAAAGCTATTTCAATATATTGCTTTTATTTTATTTGGGCTTTCTGTTTATATTCTAAGTGAATTCCTGTTTTTATTTACTGTTTATTAGAAAACTAGTGTAAACATTCCCAGCTTTATATGCAGAGGAAGTATAATGTTGGTTAAGTCTTGAATAGCGCTTGGTGACGCCTGAGTTCCCCACATGTGGGGCTCAGACTCTGCTCTCCCAGTGGGCGGGGGCGGGGCCGGGGCCCGGGCTGGCGAGGCTGGCCCTCTGCACTGCCTCCCCTGCTGATTTCTTTAAAACTTTGAATTCGTTAGATTTACAATCTTTCATAAGTTTCATACTACTTAAATAATTGAATCTAATTTGTAATTAAAGTAGCTTATTTGTTAAGTACCTTAACCAATTGTAGGATATCCCAAATGTCTGGAATTTTTTTTTTACTATTTTTATACCATGGATTTACCATTTTACTGACCACACATACAAATGTTTGGTGGATCTATTTCTGTGGTCGAGTTTTGATATTCAGTGAAGTCTTCTTTGGAAGGAGCCATTTTTATCTTTAGGAAATGGAGAAGAGTTTTCCGACTTTAATTTTTTAAAGCATTACTTTCAGCTCAGTCTAAAAAGTAGGTCATGTCCATGTCTATGCTAACTCGATTATGTTTAGAAATATTAAAAGTTAAGATTGGCACACTAGATGGTAATTCACTTAAACAATGGTCATAATTCGACTGGACCTTTTCATTGGATAACGTTCCCTGACCCTGTGGAGCTGGGACAGCAGTTAGGACCCGAGAGAGGGGACCAAGGCAGCACGCTGCGGTTGTGCGCACCGGAGACCGCAGGCCGGAGAGGCGACCCCGACAGAGAGAAGGCGGGCGGTTGCCGTGCGCTGGAAGAGTTGAGCTTTCACCGCACTGTGGCAGGGATTTCACCGTAAATTTAAATTGTCCTTCACTCAGTTTAAACATTTCTGATGTTTATTACTTTTCTGGGGAGTGGGTGCAGTCAGAGCACTGGCTCATCAGGGCTTTGGCCTGTGAGGGAAGGAGAGAGGTCTGTGCTCTCTGGTGACACCATTGTCCCCACAGCAACGACAAAACCTGCCAGAACCCGTAGCAGCAAGTCTGGGTTGGCGTTGAGTAGACACGTGGCTGGGCGAGGACGGCGCCCAGATAGAGAGTCACTTTACTGTCACAAATGAACCAAAGGCAGAATTAGGGAGCGCAGCTCGAATGCTAGACTCCCCTCTTCCCTTGGCCTCGGGCGGAAGCACACACACGTCTGTACAGGTCTGTGCGCTTCTACAAACGAGACTGCCGTGGGGGCAGAATAAGCCCCTCCCTTGAAAAGGGTTAAGTGATGGCCGCACTTAAGCGTTTTGTCAGAATATTTTGCTTAATTATGTGATAGGCCTGGTTAGTATGTCCCTCTCTCCCTTTCTCCTTGTTTTAAGCTTTTGAAATTTTTTTATCTCTGTGAGAATCGAATATTAAGTAGAAATATTTCTTTGATTCACATTTACAGTTATTTACAAGTGACTTTAAATAATGAGATGTTTCTAGTTTTTTCATTTTTCTTCATTTCGGTGTTGCGAGATGTCTAACTTCCTTTATCTCCATAGTGGCAGTGAAATGACTGCTCTGTGGCGCAGCTCACTAAGGTTAAGTAGCAGAAGGCCAAGGTAAACCCTCCAGTGGCTCTAAGGCCCCCCGCTTCCACCCCACAAACGCCAGCCCCTATTTCTGTGTGAGACCAGCCGTAAGCAGACCTCCTCATTTTCCCAGGCCTTATTTAGGGTCTGTGTTAACTTTGAGGGCCTTATGCAAAGTCCTGTGTCGGACATGGGAAAAATGTAAACAAGATGAAACACACAGCTTTGAAAAACAGCTCTACAATGTTATTTATCGGGAACGATTCAACATAAAAATACTGGTGTGATTATAAAGCAGTTCATGTCAATATAATGTAGTGTCTTTTCACAAAGACTAGCTTTAATTTTAACTTGAATTTTAAAAAAGAGGGTTATTTTCATTTGCTGTGTAGATGATGAAAACTGAATTCAACTATAAAATTGCCCCTAACTTAAAGTAGGATGATTTAACCAGAGTGTTTCATTTTGTTTTGTTTTTGGTTTAATAGGAGGTTTGAGAAGAAGTGCTAGTTAGCTTTTGCCACTGTGGTAAGAACTGTCATTGCTAGAAGAAAGCTCGACCTGTAAAATCAGCTGTAAATGTAACTTGATTTTTTTCCTTTCTGATACTGGGAAGGAACATGAGCTCGGCAGCGTCCGGTAGCAGCCTTTTCAAAGAAGCAAGTGTGGCTGATTACAAATAACCAGTTTGCTTATTTATCATGAATTGTGGAAGACACAAATGTCAGTACGTATTGTTCATTCAGTGTGACCTGTGCCAGTTGGTGGAAGTCACAGAGGACCGCCTCGTCCCTTCCTCTGTCAGGACGGTGACTGTGTCGGGCCGGTCCCTTCCGTGCATGGATGGAGAGATGCGGCCTTCCCGTTCTGAGCGGTCTCACGGGCATGTGTGTTCCAGCACACGTCGGAGACCTCTCGAGTGTTGTCTGAGAAAATGTTTTTGCTTTGTTTTTCGAGTAAGAGAAGGCTAATCTGAGTGCTTGTTTGAGTACTAACCACAATACAGTTGAAGGTGTCAAGGCACAACGCAGGTATGTGTTAGCGATTCGGAAGATTCAGGGCTGGTACCCGGTCTTTTTTGAATGCAGGAAACAAAATATTGTTTTCCCTGTTTCCTCCTAACCCCGGTTGAATTAAAAATTAAACCATGCTAAGATATGCAACAGCCCATAGTCAATCAGTAGTGGACTGTTGGCCACTGAGAAATTGACATGTCGCTCTGGGATGTGTCACTCTGGTGTGGCTGATGCCCCTTCGCCAAGGGCCTGGGAGCGCATTCTGGGCACTGAGTGCTCTGAATTTTGCTTTTTTTCTATTTGTATTAGGGTCATGTGAGTTTTAAGTTGTTTCCCTTACTCCACTTTTTAAAAGAAACCCCCTGTACCCTTGAGTGTGGTGTCAGTGTACCTGTCTGTAAGGCAGTCACAACCCCCCTCTCAAGTCAGACGTCGTTCTGGCACTGTGTTCCCATTTGGCCTCCCCAGTATTGCCTCAGTTAGTGCTCACCAGACAGAGTCGCCAGGTGACGACAGGTACTCCTCCATACCTGCGTGGTGCCTTCTTTTGATAACTACATCAACCACACATGACTGTGTCTAACTTTGATATATTCAAAGTGTCTTTGTCTCGCTGGTCTTAAATTATGTCTGAGATTTATAGCATGAAGCCAATACAGATTTCTGGCCCCCGGAACGATGGTGCGACGGCAGCCCGCCCCCTCGGGAAGGAATGTCTTTGTGTGGGTGGCGTGAGGGGTCGGGGTAACGCACCGCTTTAGCTGTCTGTGCATGTGTTCTCTGCTGCAGGCTTGCCCATGCGATCGTGCCTGGCGCACTCTGGTTTCCAGGTGACAGACACGATTCACGGTATAGTATGAGTCCTCTGAAGGTCGGAGCATTCTCTACAGCTTTAATTTCCTCCTTTTGGTTCTCGGTTTCAAGAAATGCTGTTTAAAAAAGAAAGCCGTAATGCTTTTGTTAAGTAGCACCAGCTACAGTTTGTGCTGTGTTTGAAGAGACGCAGTGGTTAAGAGATCAGAATGTTACTTATTGAATACACCACTTTTCGCGGGGAGGGGGGTTATTTAGCTTTTGTCCAAGGCAAATCAGATCCCCTTCTTCTGTTTCCTCAGTAGAAAATGACATTGAGTCATTTTAGCGATTTACGGGCCTCCGCTTGAGAAGTCAGTTGGTGTGCTGAGCTCCTTCCTTCATACCACTTTCAGCACTCGGGAAACACCACGCTGTTTTGGTCAGAGTTCGAAACAGACTTTTTTGGTCAGATTTGGAAACAGACTTTTCTCCTTGTCCAGTCAGCTGGGACCCTTCTGCCAGTCTTTGCTGGGTCCCTAATAGCTTCGTTCAGGTCAGCTGTGCTGGCCGGACGTGGAAGCACGCACAGGCCGGGGAAGTCGCAGCGCTCCTCCTGGGGCCGAGCCGCTGCCGAGGCAGCCCACAAGCTGTCTGTGGCAGAGGCACTCTCACCTCGGACGCCGCGTGCGTCTCGGGGCAGCAGGTTGCCCTGGATCCGATGTACATTTTGAGAAGATGCTGAAAGGGGCCTTCCTCCCCAAGACCTCCGTGCACCTGTCCGCACTCGCCTAGTCTGCAGGAGGTCTGGTCTCCTGTGGGTGGTCGCCAGGTCCTCTGATTTTGCAAAGTTGAGAAGAATCAAATTGTTTTAGAATATTCCTTGGGATAATTAAAAATACTCTAGAAACTACCATAAAATATTAGAACTCACCTATCTAAATTCTTATAATTCATGTTTTCCATTTTAAACCACTGCATGTGCATCTCACATTTTAATGTTATGTAAAATATTTTTAAGAAATGTTATAAGAAACCATAAAAGCGATAATTACAGAGTATTTTCATAGGAACCCTGGAGAAGGAAGGTCAGGGTCAAGGCGACAGTGAGAAGAAAACACGCTGCAGAGGTGCGGTGGAAAGAGCCCTGCTGCCGCAGTCCCTTCTGGGGAGTCGGTCTTCCCGCCCAGCTCACTGGAGAGGAACCGAGTGTCACCGTTAACAGGCGCCAGCCCCGTGTGGGGAATCTTTTCTCTCCTGGAGAGTCGAGTGTGGCCAAACCGGGGTGGGTCTTAGGAGTCTTCAGAGCCAAAGGCTGCACACTAAAGAAGCCCAGGTGACCCCTGGACCAGCGAGTGCCACAGTTACTAAGCCTTCAGAAGGGCACACATGTGTTGTCCTCAGTGTGACTGTGGGCGGCTGGGTGTGGCTCGAGACTCCCCTCATGGGGGTGATCCCAGGTCAGTGGAGAGGAGTAGGACTTTCCTGGACCACATCTTAGGCACCCCAGAAAGTTGAGTGTAGTTGACATTTAGATTGTTCTTTCTTAATCGCTTATTTCTGGATGCCAGAGTGTTTTCAGAGGCCACGACCAGCTACTCTTTCATACAGTGCGAGCCCTTGAAAGAGTTCACTTAGTTCTTTTTTGATGGGGCAAGGCTGGTGGGAGGAAGAAAATGTCCTCCTCGTTTCCATAAAACTCTCCTTTTGTCTTTTTTTATCTTTGTAGCCGCTGTTGTATTTGAGAGAGTGGCTACTTCTTTATTGTGATGCCATCTGTCACTGATGAAGACTCGATTTCTTAGGTAGCATTTCCAGTTTATTACAGTGTGGATGACAAGTCCTCCTTTGTAGCTGACTCCTAGCTTCTCCCAGCCTGTCCCACTAGCAGCACCGCAACTCCAGATCCCTGAAGATACTTTGAAGATAAATGTTTCAGGCAGTGCAAACGCTACTGAGATAGCTGTAGCCACGTGATGCCACTCGCACTAGTTTATTTATCCACACACACCCACAGTCTCGGGGGGGGGAAACCCACAGCCCCTTTGTTTTGTCTCAGGTGCTGTGTCGGTGTTAAAATACTTAATCATGAAACTAGTTCCCTCTGCCCTGGCTGGTGTGGCTCAGTGGCTTGAGCTCGGGCTGTGAACCAAAGGGTTGCCGGTTTGATTCCCAGTCAGGGCACGAGCCTGGGTTGCAGGCCAGGTCCCCAGTAGGGGGCACATGAGAGACAACCACACATTGATGTTTCTCTCTCTCTCTTTCTCCTTCCATTCCCCTTTGTCTAAAAATCAATATATAAAATATATTTTTTAAAAAAACGAGTTCCCTCCTCATTGGAGGGACTTAGATTGAAAACTGACCAATGACAAGAGCTTATCATGCCCAATGACTTAAACAAATTTAAAGAAATAAACTGGTTAGATCGTGAAACAGTCAAGTGGTATTTCTTCATCTTAGCCCCTAAAAGATGCCTTACTTGCTGTGGATTTTCATCTTCTTTCCAAATCACAAAATAGAACATTTTGAAAAGTAATAACCTGTAATACGAATGTTTACTTTTTTTATGGTCTTTTAAGTACAAAAGCCTTTAAATACGATTTTTGTCAGAAAAAGCAACACTGGAAACCTATACCAAATATATTTATTAAAAAATATGGATGTGTGTAAAGTATAAAGCAAAAGTCCTAATTCTGTCATGTTACTTCCTAAGAGAATTTAGGTATTTAGGAAATCAGTTTGTATTGATTCATTGATTTGAGAGAGGGGGGGAGGGAGGAGGGAGAGACACCGGCCCGCTGCTCCACCCACGTACACATTCATCGGTTGAGGCTTGTGTGTGCCCTTGCCTGACGGGGCGTCAGACCCGCAACCTCGGCGAATCAATCAACCTTGGCGAATCAAACCTGAATGTAGGTTTTAAATTTAAAAGTTCTTGGCCATTATAATTATTCTTGATTTGGGGTGATGAACACATGATACAACACACAGAAGAGGTATTATCTGAAACCTATAGTATCTTATTAACCAATGTCACTACAATAAAACCAATAAAATATAAAAACAAAAACAAAAAAAAATAAAAGTTCTTGGCCAATCAAAATCTGTTTCAGTTTTTAAAGTCTTCTATAACATTAAAGCAAAATATAAACCATACCCCTTTATTATTGCTAGCACTTCAGTCTGTTTTACTTCCTATATCACAGTCTAATGAATATGTGGGTTATCATGAATACTTACAGGTTCTCTTGAAAACCAAAATAGGAGAAAAAGGATGAGGAAGATGGAAGGAAGCCAGTGGCAGTATAGTTTTAATTATCGCTGTTCAAATTTCTAATAAATGTAAACATTTTCCAGTTCTATTTTATAACTTATGAAAGCTAATTTTTATGAATGCATAAATTGGGGAAAAAGTTGTTGATCATGTTAAATATTTGTACAGTATATTTCCATATCTGCTTCAGACAAATTTGTGCCTCTGGAGTAAAATCTCACAGATACCAAGCTATTTTTTATTTACTGTTTTTCCAGACAAACGAACTCTGACCTCTTTTTGGCGGTGTGAGTGTCTCTCCCTGGCTCACCTCCAGAGGGGCCTCTCCTCCCACCTTTCCACGCGCACCTTCTCGCGTTGGGACTTCCTGGCAGGACCGAGGGAGCCCTGAGCATTTTGTACTGAGGAAACAGAGCAGGAGGTTGGCTGTGGCAGAAGCCCATCTTGCCTTCGCGATGGTGCTCTTGGGGAATCAGTAACGCATGCCTTCAGGGTGGAGTGCCGTGGGCAGGGCGGGGAGTTATTTTCACCGTGTGCTAATATGCACAGCCTTGGGAACTAAGGCAGTTCTAACTTGGGATGAAGGGACTTGCTTTTCAGAGCACCATTTAAGACAAGGAAAAGAGACTTATGTTGGCTTAATAACCCTCAACTGTATCTCCCTAAGAAGATACAGTTAGAATAACAACAGCGTAGGAATAACCATAGTCATGTAGGATTCTGTACAGGTCAAATCCCGTTACGACAAATTTCATAGGATATCCGAATGCTGTAATTGTCTTAAAGAAAGCCTTCCCTACAAAGTGTCATTATGCAATATATCAGATTATAGAACTTCTTTTGTGCTTAACTTTCCTCGGGGAGAAAAAGCACAAGGATATGTTTTGGGTTCAGTGTCCAGTTAACACCGTCGCCAGTTTTCCCGCTGCTGGGGTCATGGATGTGAGTTTGCCGTAGTGGGCTGGCTCCGCAACCCTAGGTTATACCTTGAGCTGGCCACCTTGAACTTCACAATGCCCAGGTGGTCATATATTCGTGCCATCCAAAAAATGTTTAAACACCAGGATTTGCTTGGTGCTTTTGGGAAAGACATAGATAAAAAATGGAGTCCATATTGATAGGTAACATACAGGCCACTGGGGCGAGGAGACCCAAGTGTGAGGTCGCGGTGCGGTGCAGCTGTGAGAGTATTTCGGAGTTCAGGGAGGAGCAGAGCTTTCGTGATACCTAATCACTCCCCCTAGGGTTTACCACATTGTACACTTGCCCATCAGCAAAGGTCTCAAAGTATTTCTGTGGTGTTCATTTGTGTAGCGCTCACTGTAACGGGATTTAACCTGTACTAGCTTTCATCAAAGAGGTGCAGATTACACTAATAAAATGTCATATGCCCCATTTGTGTTCTCTGTACTTGCCACAAAATGCATTTAACTGTAGGTAGGTAAAGATGCTACTGAGTATATGTCAGTGCAAGTCTTTGCAGAGAGCTTCATGAACATGAAGATTAGTTTTGTGTACTTTTATGCTGAGTAAGCTGGAACACGTACTGTTCATATAAAACGCATTACACCGACTGTGGAATGTTATTTCCGTGTATGGTGGATGAGAGTGTCGCTTTAAAGTGCTAGGTTTTTGTGAATGGTGCTGGAGTAGCTGGTGTTGCTTAACGTGGCATTTTTTTTCCCTGTCCACACTTTCCACCCTTGGTACAGGTGTTTTTGATAAAGCTGTGGAGTGTAAAGGTATGTCTTTCGTGGGGTGTTCAAGAGCCTTTTACCTTAGCGTTTTTAAAGAGCTTCCTTTATGGACTTCCTTCTGTGTCTGACATAAGCAGACTTTAGTTTAATTTTAACAACAGAATTCTAGAGGCAACATTTGACGTAAAATTTTGACATAACACTTAAGTTTCTGACTTGTTTTCCCCGTCCTCTGATTAAAAGATAGTAGGAAAGGCTTGGGGTGGGGGGTTGCTTTTAGAAGATAGGACAGAATGTAGCCAGAGAGTTGCAGGTGGTAGTTGTTCTCATTGCCAGAATCCTGGTTACCAGTAATTTGCAATTTCATTGAGGAAAGTGATGTAAAAGTATCCCTTCATATGTTAATATGTGAAATAAGTTTAGGGACTTGCTGCATTTGCACAGACCTCTTTGGCGGAGGACAGATCATACTGAGTGAGACGGGCAGCGTGAGGGTGACAGGGGCCATTTGGCAGGCTCGTCTGCACAGATTCTGTGCCAGGTCGCCTGCCAGCACAGGGCTTGCTTCTCTGCCCGAGTTCTGTGCTGAACACGTTTGCCACAGGCAGGGGTACACTCCCTGTTTTTGCCAGGGATAGAGAGCCACCTGGCTAGATTGTTGAAGCCCGGCTTGACCAATTGTCTGTAGAAGGCCTGATTGCAAGAGCGCCCTCTGTTGACTTTCCTCAAATGATGAAATTGTGAGACAGTACACCAGAGTGGTTGCGAGTCACAGCTGTTGGGTTTCAACAGCACATCCCTCTCCTTGTAAAGAAACGAAGCAATTCCTCGGGTGTTGGTACTAGTGCTGGACCCTGGTGGTGCATTTGAGACACCAGTGGGCTGAGAAACGCTCATTAAAAATCTGTGACATTTTGTTAACTCTGGCGGTTCTGGTGGTTGCAAAGTTAGAGTCTGCTCAGTGTTCCCATCTCACCGGAGGTGTTTGCTTTTTCTCATTCATAGAGGTCCTGTAATAAGGAGGGATCCGAACAAGCTCAGAATGAAAATGAATTTCAAGTAAGTAATGAAATCCGTTCTGCATCTGTGTTGTGAGGTGTGACCGTGTTGGCCGACCTTGGCCGCTCTGCTGGGCAGTGCCTTGGAGAACCCTGGTCCGTGTGTCTGTCTTGGAGGGTGGGCTCTCGGCGTGTGGGAGCCATCTCGCTGAGACTGCAGGGATAGTGGGCGTTCCCGATTCCTACTGAGAGTGTGGGCAGTGCATGTTTGGTGTCTTAGGGAAACCCGAGGAGCATTTGGGGTGCTAAGAGATGGCAGTTTGAGGTGACATTTGTACGTGATACTCTCGTATGGGGGCAGCCTGGGTCTCACTGCTGCACTGTGCCTGTCTCTGCCGAGGTGTCTTCCTCAGTTACAGGATGTGAGTTAGAATGGTCCCACTCTTTGAAATGCATACGGCCAGAAGAGCGTGGGGTCCAGAATCCTGGTGTGTCACCCTGTTTACTCTTTGAGGCTCAAATGTGAGGAGCAGTTGTCTGCCCGTCCCAGAGAGGAGACACCTTTTGAGCATACTCCCCCAACATATGTGGGTTTGTATAGAAGGGGTGTGTGAGTGTGTGTGTGGGTACACACAAAGGTTACTGGCTTTACTAACTACTAACTGTGCGCTAGTCATTAAAATAATTAAGACATTAAAAAGCAGTGAGAATCCAAAGGAATAGAAGTGCTGATATTTTGTCTCTGTGTTGTCGTCGGTGGGTGGCCTTGGTCCAGAGGGTCTAGAACGGGCTGAGAAGTCACCGGCGGGGGCGTGGAGGACAGACGCGCTGTTCTCAGCGGTTCTGAGGCTTCGTGTACAGGCCTTCGTACCTCCTGGGGGGTGGAAATGCTGTAGCACCGAGACCCCTGTGATGCTAAAGCCAAAGTATAGTTCCAGTTCTCATTTCATTTGGACTTTTTTAAGGCATTTGACAGCACCCCCACTCGTTTCGAAAAGTTTGCTTCCCTAGGGCGGCTGGGACACAGACACAGTCAAGACCTGTGCCTCGTCTCTTCTGCTCCTCGTCTCCTTCCTCGGCCCGTGTCCCTGTGTTAGCTGCCAGACCTCTCCATGGTCTGGCCCGGGGCCCTCTTCCCATGCCGCCCTCCCTCCTGGGGCCACCTGACCCAAACCCTGACCATGCGTTCCTTCCTTGCATTTTTTCCATAGCGCCTGTCCTTCCCAGACACCTGCTTAGAATTCCCACCACCTGCTGTCAGCCTCTCCTTGGGTGCTCACTTCCCTTAAGGAGCGGCAGCAAGGTGGTCACAGAAAGACCACTAGTGCTCCGTGCACTCACTCTGCGATCGCCCTGGGCCTTTTTCACCTGCCTATTTGTCTTGCTTGTGCCTTTGTGTTTTCTTTCCTTTTCTTCTTCCTTCCCAGATTCTTCCCTCCATAAGCCATCCCTCATTTCTCCCTGTTTTGAGTAAGTACTGAGCGGCAGTGTCAGTAAGAACAAAGATTTTCTTGTTTACGTTGTCCTCAGTGATGCTGCAGAGACTGGGACGTGCTCAAGTCTTTTTCCTCCTTCCTTCCTGGCGGCGGGTCGACTCGGCTCTGGGGGTTCTAGGTCACGCGTGTTCAGTGGCATCGGGAGCCCAGGAGTCGGCGTGCTAAGTGGGCACACTGTGCAAAAATGAGTACTGAAGTAATAAAATGTTGTTTGTAAAACTCGGAACCTCAGACTCCGAGGGATATTTGCATTGGATACATGTATGTGTTTTATGCAGTGCTAACCTTAAAGCCCTTTAGCTTCATCCCTCTACACAGGAAAATTAGGAAGAAATTTCAGTTCCAAGTTCAGGGCTCCTAGACAGAAGAAATCCTAATTGCGCTCCTCGGAAACACCTGGGGAGTGGGTCAGAGTCTTGGACTGGAGTTTGTATAGATGGCGAAGAGCCACTAACGGCAGACTGCCGGGTCTGGCCAGCTGGGTCAGCGCCCTGGCCCTGCTTCTGCATTCCTTCTGGAGCACCGGGCTGCTGCCCGCTGGGGGTAGCAGAGCAGGGTTCAAGTGGAGAGTCGAGAGACACTCCGCAGACCCTGGTCTACTCTCCTGGGGGCCGTCTTGGATGCTGGGCTCCAGGCCAGACTCGGCCCCCACACCTCACACAGGTTTGCTTTCAGGTCAGGTGCATGAGTGAAGAAGACGTTTTTCCAGCTAGCGAGAGATGTTAGGAATGCGTCCCATTCATTACGAGTTTAAAAATAAGACCTGTCTGAAGTCAGTCAAGTCCTGCTCTAAAACCCCCTCAACTTTTGATGGGTTGACACTGTGTCCCTGGCGTCACTGTGTCAGGCTGCCGTAACAGACCCCTCGGGGGCAGAAACAGCAGACCGGGATTTCTCCAGTTCCGGTGACTGGCACTCGGGGTGCCTCTTCCCGCCTCGAAGACGCCCTCTCACTTGGCCCTCACGTGGCGGAGGGGGCGTGAGAACAAGCAGAGCTCTCCTGTGAACACTGACCCCTAGGACTCCCTCTCAGGGCCTCCCCTAAACCAGTCACCTGCCAAAGGCCCCGCCTCCAGACTCCCATTGTATCGCACTGGGTGGGGACCGCAGTGTGTGGATTTGGGGGGGACCCATTGTGGGTTGTAGCCATCGCTTACGCAGAACTTGAGTAAATCAGGGTTGGGCCTCACAGGGTGATGGTCAGGCCATAATTGTGGGGCTCACACAAGATGGCGGCCAGACTAGAACAGTGGGGGGTCACCGGCAAGTCCATCTGCCCCACCAAAGGCTCCAGTGACTGAACTGCTTTTTACTGTAGGGTGGCCCCGTGTCCTTCGCGAATGGTGTTTCTTTTCTCTTACTTCCTTTGTCTCAGTTCATTTCTGTAACGTGAGTGTGACTTCAAGAGCTCCATTTTATTTTGAACGGTGTCTCTTCACATCGTATTCCCCGTAGACGTTTCTTTTTTGAAAAGAAAAAATTAAATTTCCTCTTATGGTTGACATACAATAGTACATGAGTTTCAGGTGTGCACTGCAGTGACTAGACACTGTAACCAAGTGACCATCACATTACGACGTCTTGTGCCCACCTGACACCTGCGTAGTTATTGGAATATGGACTGTATTCCCTGTGAGGTCCTTTATGTCCCCATGGTATTCTGTAACTGCCAAATTTGGACGACTGTACTGTATTGATTTGAGAGAGAGAAGACAGACATCAGTTTGTTCCACTTATTTATGCTTCCTTTGGTTGAATCTGGTGTGTGTCCTGCTGAGGGATGGAACCCACCACCTTAGCACATTGGGACGATGCTCTAACCCCCTGCGCTACCTGGCCGCCCCGGGCTGCTTGTTCATTTGTTTTGTTTTTTAGATTCAGTTGTTGATGGATATGTAGGTACTGCCATTTTACTCATATTTTTTACCTTTTTTCTTCTTCCTAAGGAAGACACTCATAATACTGGCTTGGTGGTGACAAACTCCTTTAGCTTTTTCTAGTCTGGGGAGCCCCATGTACAACCAGTTATAAAGGACAGCTTTGCGGGTGGAGCAGTCTTGGCCATAGGGCCCCGCGTTTCATCACTTTGAATTATTTCTTGCCCCAGTCCCTCTGGCCTGCAAAGTTTCTGTTCCGAAACCCTCTGACAGTGTTACAGGGGCTCCCTTATAGGTAACTAACTGCTTTTCTCTTGCCGTTTTTAAGATTCTCTCTTTGTCTTTAACCTTTTGTAACTTAATTGTGATGTGTCTCGGTGTGGGCCTCTTTGGGTTCAGCTTGTTTGGGGTGCTGTGCTTTCTGGACTTGCATCTGTTTCCTCCACCAGCGTAGGGAAGGTTTCCGTCATCGTTCTTCCACACAGGACCGGGTTTTCAGTTTCTTGCTCATCCCTTGTCCGGCACCCCCACGATGCAGCTGTCGGTGCGCTTGACGGTGTCCCATGGGCTCCTTAGACTAGGTGACCACGCTCTCAGGGAAGCACGCCGATGCCTGGGTGGCATCGGCCCTCAGTGACGTCTGGTGTGTCGCCCTATTTCAGGGAGCCGAGGCGATGGTTCTGGAGAGCGTGATGTTCGCCATTCTTGCAGAGAGGTCGCTGGGGCCGAAGCTGTACGGCATCTTCCCACAAGGCCGCCTGGAGCAGTTCATCCCGGTAAGAGCTCGCGACTGACTCATGGGGTGGTGGTCCGCCGCGAGGAGGGCGGAGTCTTTGTCTTGTGACTGCTGGCTCCTGAGGTGCTGGGGCCAAAATAGTAAATGTGACCTGTGTCTCTGAAATAAAGAAAAAACAACTTTTTGTTGGAATTTGCATCAGATCCTGTCTTTTCTGTAAAGATATGTTCACCCAAATCGAAAATATATGTGAGACATAACATCCCTTGCCCCCCAAAGCTGCCTGCCCTGTAGTGTCCCCTTCTGCTGTGCTCCTCTCCCTGCGGGGCCTCCCTGCAGACCTGGCTGCACAATACATGGTCTTGACCACTCCGTGTCCCCGCCCGTGGTCTCTGCCTGTGAGGCCACCGCTGCTCTCTGCCCCGTTTCCTGTTGCCCTCCCCCTCTACTGGGCGCCTCCTTGTCCCTGTGTGCCTGCCAGGTCCCTCTCACGTGTCCAGGCCCGGCTCTGGCCCTGTTTCTGAGTGCAGACTGCTTGCTGGCCTGAGGCATTGTTAATGTTGCTCCAACATCTTGTAGCCCAGCCTTGTTTAGAGTTAAGGGTGGGAATCCCACCGCTCCCCCAGCGGGCCCCGGCCTCGGGAGCGCCTGTTAAAGTGAGTGTGGGTGTGGGCAATGGCTCCTTTGGGCGCAGATGCTGAGCCTTGCTGACCCGCGTCCCCCTTGCACCAGGCCTGCAGATGTGGAAAAGGGTGCCCACTGTAGACCTGCAAAGCTCCTTGAGGGTTAGGGTCACTTGTGGCCGCTTTTCCAGGCCCTGCCTCGCATGGCATCTTAGCCACTTGTATCTGCATGCAGCGCGGGGCGCAGGGACACTTGGCGAGGGGATGCTCTGCTTGCCAGGACTCTGCCTGTGTCCTGCTAGGGCCTGCAGGGGAGGGGCTTCCTTCTTCTAATCCTGCAGCCCACAGCAGCCCGGGTGTGTGCCGGGGGCCGGCTGCCGCCCCGGGGCTGCTCAGACCAGGGGGCGGCACTCGTTCTACAGTTCGTTTTCAGTCTCTTCCCAGCTCGTGCCTGGGAACCTGGTTGTAGTTTTATCTACATTTTCCCCAGGAAAGATAGTAAATCTGTCTGGCATGAGAATCGAATGAGATCATCAAAGTATTCAAAAGAACTTTTCAAACATAAGACTGCATATGTTTACAAGTGGCATCTAAGGAACGGTTGCATCTAGGGAACGGTATTGATAGACGGAGTAAAACTGCGGAGATTGCACGCAGTATCATACCGCTTTAGTAAAGCCCGGTAGGAGCAAGTTCACACTTGCTTCACACGCACATGTGCAGGAAAACTTCTCTTTTCAGAAAAAGTGGGGAGCTGCTGAGCACGGCTCCATACTGGGACTGCCTCGAGGGGGCGGGGCTGGGTCTGCGGCGTGGCTGCCACCCCGGTTCTGGTGTGTGCGTGTGTTTTTATAGTGGCGTGTTCTGGAGAAGTGCTGTCCCAGCACCAGGGGGACCACTGTGAAACTGCCAGCAGGTAACTGGTTTTGGCCACAGAAATGGCGATTTCACGTGGCTAAACCTGATTCCGTGTGTCATTTCCAGGTTGGCTCTCGACCGTGGCATGGGGCAAGATGAACCCCACCTTTCAGAGGGCACAGGAGGGCAGTGGCCTCTAGGAATAGGAGGCAGTCTCACATGTCCCTTCCTCTGCTCTAGGGACGGAACTCAGGGCCCTGAGATTTCTTCGTCTCTGAGCACATTAGCTTTACATTTCCCATGTTGCTGAACAAATTACTGGCATTTTTTAGCAGCTCTGCAAGCTGAGTGAGTTGCTTTAATTAGTCCTCGGTGTCCTGCTACCTGAAGCCCTGTCTCTGTCTTGTGTCATGGTCACCGTGGAGGACCCAGAGTTGAGGGGAACTCTGAGCCTGGTGTTCGCTGTGGGCCTCACCCCAGTCGTAGGGCACCTGCTGCATGGGGAGACACGCTGGCTAGGTGCCAGCCCAGAGCCTCATCCACATTGTCTGCACTGGCTCCTTTCAGAGCAGCCCCATCAGGGACTTCCTGTCGCATTGGCATTTACAGACACGGAAGACAAGGCACAGGGTCTAAGGAATGGGTCCTCGGTTCCGTGGCTTTGGAGTATGGAAGCGAGAAGTTGAGGGGTGATTTTTAGCTTGGGGCATTCACTCTTAACCCCTGGGCTGTCCCACTTTGGATATACAGAGACATGTCTTGGGGTTTTTGCAGGGGACCAGTTCGTATGGGAAAGGTGGACTGAGCTCCACGTGACCAGTTGTGGAATGATGGTTGTACAGGTGCAGCCGCAGGCTTTGTTAGGAAACTGGGGCTGACTCCCGCAGGCTGGGCGCCCCCGTTTCTCTGTTGAGAGCCTTCTCTGTGCCAGGCTAGGTAGGTGCTGGGGATACCCTGTGGATAGTGGGACATGGCTCAACTGCGCGGGTCAGTGTGGGCTGTCCCAGCTGATGTGAGCTGGGTGCCGGGCCAGCAGAGGAGCCGCTGGAGACCTGGGGTGTTGGCTGCGGAAGGCGCCTCCGCTCTCTGAGCTAGGCAGAGTGAGCAGAGGGCAGAGCCACCGACTACATGTGAACGGCTCTCTCTCCATTAAAAGGGTTCGAAGTGAAGTTAACATTGGAAGGTGACCAGCCCCTCACTAAGAAGTGCCCTGGCTATTGCTGGGTCACCTTCTTCAGGCACAGAGGCTGTTCTCGAAGGCATTTTGTGCCCTGGCTTGAGACGCAGGTGCCCCACAAAACCTGGCTTTTCATTCTCAAAGATTGTGTGAGCTCCCACTTCTGAGGTTACCTGGATAAATGCCACTGTCTAACTCCTTCTATTTCAGAGCCGGCGATTAGAAACTGAAGAATTAAGTTTGCCAGCTGTTTCTGCAGAAATAGCTGAGAAAATGGCCACGTTTCATGGAATGAAAATGCCTTTCAATAAGGAACCAAAATGGCTTTTTGGAACAATGGAAAAGTAAGTGGTCAGCCCCTTGGCTCTCACTTAGTTCTATGTGGGCAGCCCCCGGGTGCAGGGCGAGCATGGCCGGCCCCTGGTGGGAAGGCCCCCGGGGTCTGCTGGAGCGCCGCTGTGAGCGGGCAGGGTCTGCTTGGAGACTGGGTCTCTGGCACGTCAGGACAGTCCCCGAACCGGGAAGACTTTGTAGAGATGCCCCCGGGTGGGCGGGCAGGCGGGCAGGGGGTCTGCTGCCCAGAGCACCCTGAGCCCCGGGCCCCCCATTCTGTCCCCGTCACGGAGACCGGGAGCTGCGATTGCATGGTTACATGTGACTTGAGCCCAAGGACAAGCCACCGAAAATTGAGGAAACCTTTTTTGTCCTCCTTTTTTGCAAGATATTTAAATCAAGTGCTGAGAATTAAATTTACCGGGGAAACCAAGGTGAGACAGCTGCACAGATTCCTCAGTTACAACCTGCCGTTGGAGCTGAAAAACCTGAGGTGAGTATTTGCTTCCATTTTCAGGCTTGGAGAGTACATCTGTCCAAAAATTTAAATATTCTTAGTAGCTAAAACGTTATCAGTAACCACTTACTCAGCATGGCCTCAGGTCTGGCGTTTAGAGTGGCTCTTCAGGATGCGTTCCAACAGTGGGTTTTGTCACCTGGAGTTGGTTTTATACAAGTGACACCACGTTTTGGCCATCACAAAGGTTTCATGGTGGGGGTGCAATTCCATAGGGGTGGTCAGTGGCCAGGGCAGTAGATTCTTCTGAAACGAAACCAGAATGGCCTGCTGTGGTGGCAGCTGGGGAGTGTCATCCAGTGGGGGGCAGTTCGAGCTCTGGGGAAACAGGGAGAGGCTTGACATCGCCTGCAGAGGAGACACCACCATGGAGTTTTCGGGGTGCAGGCCCCTGGCACACTTGCCCCAGGCGGGAGTATGCATGCCTCTAAACCCTCAGGCTTTGAGGGCCTGCTGGGCGGAAACTGAACTGAGCTGTTCTTCAGGGAGCTTCCGTTACATCAAGGGAGACAGAGATCAAGTGAGCAAATACACAGCGTTAAGCTGTGACAAGTACTGCAAAGGAAACCAGAAGACAAAATAGATTGACACGGAGGGGTGTGTTCTTGTCGGTGGTCAGAGCTGGCCCTTGGAGTGGGGACTGCGGGCCAAGCAGCAGCTGCGTGGGGGGACCCCCAGGGGAGGAGCGGGGAGCAGAGCCGGAGCACCGGTCCTGCCGCCCGCATTTGAGCCTGCCCTGCATGTGACAGAGTTTTCACAGCTCATGCGACAAACAGCGCCCCAAGCTGCAGGCCAGCTTGGAGTGCCGGGCTGCAGTGCTGGGCGGTGTGGGGCAAGCCGGGAGCTCAGGGCTGTCTGCACTGGCTTCTCAAGGGCTCGGTGGTAACAGCGGACCCTCCCTTCCAGGTCCTTGCTGGAGTCCACCCCGTCTCCGGTTGTGTTTTGTCACAACGACTGCCAGGAAGGTAAGAGCTGCTGCCCCTGGTGCGGGCACGGAGAGATCGCCTCCGGGTGTGGTGGGCGCAGGGTTCCGGAGGGGGCCGGGTGGAGGCAGGACGTGACCACAGGCAGACATGGAGTTCTGCATAACTGTGAAAAAGAAAGCGGGTGAGTTTCATGCAGACCAACAGGAAAGTCTCCAGAATACATTAAAAGGAAAAGGCACATTTCAGGAAAACATGTAGGGTATGATCCCACTTCTGTAAAAAACTATACTCATCACAGAAATCAGAATATTTGTCAAGCTGGGAGCTGGGGGAAAGGCCTTAAACTCCCTAAGCACCTGCCCCTTCACCATTTCACACCTTCCTGTACCGGGAGCAGCACGAGGACGGGCGCCTCCCCGGCCGTGCTGGGGCCCCGCCCCCCACAGCCAGCAGCACTGGCTGAGCGGCTCTAGTCACGAAGGGTGTGGACATGCCGGCCAGTTTTGGTGTGAGGGAGGTCCACTGGCCAGTGTTGGCGGACATGGGCTGCGAATGAGGTGTGTGTGTACTGAATTCTGCTCCTGGGCACATCTGCCTCCCCTCTTGTCACAGCCACTGGGAACAGGAGGCGCGTGCTCAGCAGCCTGGAAACAGTGCCCCCTGCACA
>PVKM010014206.1:0-29321 GCA_004027735.1 Carollia perspicillata
AAAATCACTGGCCCACATCTTCTCCCTTCTGCTGGGATGTCTTTATCCTGCCATCCAATGGTTGTCAGAATACGAGGGGTGGCTGGGGGTGAGGGTGGGGGTGGGGGGCATTAGCGAGGTTCCTCGGCGTTAACTGAAGGTGGTGAATTTCCCTCAGCAGCCGTGTGGAAGATGCACAAAGTTGCCAATGCCTCCCCCAACCCCCAGCAGTCACACTACTGCCAGACGTTCAGGAATGGTGGCCTGCTGCCAGCGTGAGGGGTGGGGGTGGGCAGAGGGATTGGAGCGGAGGCTCTGCTGGGGAGAACCCTGCAGGTGTTTGCAGTTCAATTGCTCCCCATTCAGCAAGTTCACTTGCCTGTGCGCGCCAGAGGGTGGCACCCCAGGCACTACGGAGGGGACTGGAGGGAGAGAGCGCGCTGCGGGGGTGGGGTGAGGATGGGGAAAATTAATACATTCTCAGGCTCAGCTCTGAAGCTCCCAGCTGATTTGAAATCCACCCCCACTCCTTTATGGAATAAGTGGGCTTCCGCCAGACTAGGTGTCACTGAGTTAGGAATTTCTGTAGTGAAAAAGGCTTGCTCCGGTGATTCAAAACCGACGGCCTTTACCCTCCGGGTCCCAGGAAATTCGACCTCTGGGTATACGCGTACTTGGGGGTGGGCGTCCAGACGGTGTGAGCGAGCCAGCATAAGACCTATTCCTTTGTGTCGTGTTTTGCAGTGCTGGATTTCTGTAACTCGGTGAAGGATGATGCCCTGAGGGTTATCTCTGTCTTTAACACTCTGCATACATACCTGCAGGCGCCAATCGCTGGAATCACCAACCCACCGGCCACTTGGGCCTTCTACCCCGCGCCACAGCAGCCCCCAGCCCATGAACGGGCACGCTCTCTGTGGCCCAAAACTGGAGCCAAGTTGTTGCGGGCGCGGCTGCAGGGTGGTTGCCCGCCCGCAGCTGCCACCGCGCCTTCTCTAACGGTCGAGCTGGATCGGAGGCCGGGCCGGCGGGCTGGAGGCCACGGAGCCCAATCTCACGGAGGCGCACGCCAGGCTGTCGCCAAGGGGGTACATGCGGCGTGCGCCCTTTCCCTGTAACCGACCGCCCGTGCCATCTCTCCTCCTTCTGGGGGCCCCCTCAACAGAGTGGGCTCCCTGAGAACGCGCCCCACGGTCCGGTGCCACCCAAGGTCTCCCACTAGCAGCGGTGACTCAGATTCCCAGTGATTTTGAACAACTGTGGTGCTGGGTTAAAAAAAAATCGAAGCACAGAAATCAAACACCCGCGGGCAGAGGTTCAGCTCAGCGAGCGAGTGGCTCCAGTGAGTCAGAGACTCCCCGGCTCTGCGAGGAAACACGAAGCTGGATAGGAACCTGCATCGGTGGCTGGCTCTGCAAAGTACATGCTTGACTTGTCCTCCCAGGGCAGCAGCACTCCCGCCGCAGGACAGCGCATGGAAAACGTTTTTGCAAAACGCACCTGTATACTAAGTTCTCTGGAAGCGCAGATACAGTGTTTCATAAAGAAATGAAGCGACTCGAAGGCTCTCCGGCGGCTTGCCGAGGACAGGGAGGTCGGCAGGGCTGTGCAATGCAGTAAGTAGGTTTCGGAACTTGGAGACATCGCCCCAGCGACGCCCGTGTGCCTGGCGAGGGTCTCAGACTTCCCCTGTCTCAGATCCATGCGGCCCTTCTGGTCCTAGCCATCCTCCATCCTCCTGCTCCATTTGTCGTGGAGGAGGCACCGTTCCACTCCGCCCGTGTCCTCAAGGGCGCCATCTATGACCAGAGGAGAGACCTGATGCCTAACGCCCTTCTCGTGCTGCCGGTCCTCTGGGCTAGGGCCAGCTTCGGGAGGACCTCGGGACACTGCGGGACTGGGCAGGAAGGGTTTGCGGTCACCGGAGCACAGCCCTCGGCCCAAGCTCCCCAGTACCGCCTGGGGGGCATAAACAGCCACCTCCGGGCCGACCTCCTGGTTGTGTGCCACGTAGAGCTCTTAACAGGTGGCTTTTCTCTGCACCTTTGTTTTTTAAAGTGTTCACCGGGTCGCTAGAGCGGGCGGCGCGGGGGCGGCGGAGCTGCACCGGAGCAAACGACACTTTCAGGGCTTCCTTCTGTGCGCTTCTTTTCCGGCCCTGCCTGTCTCGCTCAAGCCCACGGAAAGCGCGGAGAACACGAGCTCACGGCAGGTTGGTGCTCCTAGTGGGCGTTGTCGGTTCGGAGGCCGGTTCCCGGTGCCATGCCGAGCGACTACCGCGCTGAGTTCGCCTGCGGCTGCCACCTACGATCGTGAGCTGATGCTCCAAGCAGCGGTCAGGATAGACCTCCGGACTCTGCGTCCACCTGGCCATGACCACATTCGTCCTTTCCCTCCTGCAGCAAAATCTCCACACCCCCAACCCCCGGCCACTCGCTCGGGACTCGCCGAGGTATGCTCTGAGACTATAATCTGGGCCTATGCTGTCATGCTGCCCTTCTATATCTGCTTACAAATAAAAATTGACCAAGGTGGACAGAAGGCGGGACGGCGCCGAGGACCCTCCCTTCGTTCCGGGGTGCTGGTTAGCGCGGTCCTTAAATTGAGGTTTTTAAAAATCCGTCTAGCCAGGGGCTCCCGCGCCGTGAAATGTCCCTTCTTTTGACTGACTTTACCGCTGCTCCCGCGCCCCGGTGTCCCAAAGCCCAGGGAGCGCAGGGAGGGGGCGCGCAGGACAGGCACTAAGAGGACAGGTGGGGGTGCGGACCCCGAGAAAAACCAGTGGTGCCCGGGAAGGAGCGGGAGTGGGGCCCCAGATTCCAAGGAGGAAAGGCAAAAGGTGCGGGCGGTACTGCGCTCCACACACGCTTGGCCCCCGCGGCCGCATGCACCGGCCTCAGCACGCCGAGGGACGGTTCTCCGAGCCCAAAGAGCCCTGAGGATCCCAACTCAGCGGAGGCACCACCCTCTCTCCCACCTCGAAGCCGGGCCTCTTCTCCTTCTTTTCGTGTTTTCTTTTCTCAAAAAGATTTTTTTAAGTTATTTTATCATTTCCCTATTTTACCTGCTCAGTTGCGCGCTCGCTTCCCGTCTCGCACCAGGGCTTCGGAAAGAGGCCTTGGGGATCGCTCTGCGCCCTGTTCTGTTCTCTGCCCACTAAGGAAGGGCTCCGCCACTTAGCGGCGGTTCGACCGGGAGAAAAGCCAGGTGGCCCTGCGAGTGGCATGAGGAGGGCGCCCCTGGGGAAGATGAGCAGCCTGAAGATCGGGTCCCGCCCGAAGCCCGGACTCCGCCGAGGCGCCCCACTCCACCATGGACCCGCGCGTTCTAGGGGACCAACCAGTCTTTGCCCCTGCCACAGGACGGCTGAAACTCCAGACGCGGGTTCAAGGCTCAAGGCCGCCTCCCCGGGCTCTGCGGGAGGCAGCGGCCCGGTGGGCTGTGTGCCCGGAGCGCCCCCTCTGTTCCAAGCGCACACCGCCGCCGCTACCGGGTAGGGGAGAGGTGCACATTGGGGTGGGGGATGGGTGACACGGCCGTCTGCAGCCGGAGTCACTCGGTAAACAAGCCCGACTGCTGCTGGGCGGGCGGCGCGCGCAGCGAAAACCCGGCTGGCTGCCGGTGCTTTACCTGCCTCAGAAGCAGGCGCCGGAGCTGCCCAGCCAAGGGGCGGGGACCGCAGCGCCTTGGAGCAGAGTTTGGGGGAAGCGGGGCGGGCCTTGATGGGGGCGGGGCCCACGGTGATTGGGCGCGGGTGCAGAGTCGCGGGCCAGAGCTGGGCTGCAGCGGCGCGCAGGTTTCACTTCGCTTTGCGCTGCCTGTGAGTTTGGAGCACATTTGACCGCTCGAGCCAGGGTCGCCGCCACTACCGCCGACGAGTCCTCGCAGACGCGCGGCGCCTCTTGTCTACTGGAGCCAGCATCGCCTCGGGCTGCTAGGTTCATCCCGCTCCCGCCGCCACCACCTCGGCGACTTCCCCTAGTCCGCGCTCCCCCAATGTCTGACTCTGACTCTCGGACTGAGAAACGCAAGGTAAATATCCACGGACCCCGGGCGCGGGGCGGGACGGGTGGTTGACTGGCGCCGAAGCTACACGCTCCACCTCCTGCCCGCTTCCCGCGCACGTGCTGGCGTAAAAACACGTCCCCCTCCAGCCTGTGATCCGGCGGGAAGCAGCAATCAGAGTTGGTCGGGTCCTTTACCCAGGCAGGTCCAGTTTGGGGAAGGGTCGTCCTGACAGAAGCTGCTAGCACTTAGTGAAAGTGCGGACCCGACTGCGTCGCGGCGCGCGGGGTGGTGCAGCGTATCGGGCCCCTAGAGAGGCAGTGCGTGCTCTCCTCGCCGTCTCGGAATCTGAGGCTGTTTCTCTGTGTGAGCTGCGTGCCCGGCCGAGTAGTCTCTCCCGCCGCGCGGTACGAGCCGGTCTCGGGCGCGCTGGCTCGGTGCAGAGTATTTGCGGAACTGTGCTGGGGACTAACTGACTAGATTTGGCTTTTTCTTGTGCACATCAGGCGGAGGGGTAGGGGCAGCCGCTGCGTCCACCTCTCGGACGTGTCTGGGAACCCTGCTCCTTCTGTGAGCGTCCTGCGAAAGATGCCAGGTTCAAGAGCCACGGACAGAGAGAGACCGAGGGCCACCTCCACCGCCGGGGCGATACGGTGGACGAGAGCGGGCAGCAGACGTGTTCCGTCCTTGGGGCCGGCCGGGCGGTCTTAGCGACTCGGGCGTGCCCAAGCTCGGTCCGACCTCTCGCTTGCTGCTTGCGGTGCCCTGCCCTCGGGGTTGGCGGATCAGATTTGGTGCGTGGCCCCGGTGCACGGTAGGAAGAGGGAGGAAGTTGGATGGGTGCTGCGCTGGGGAAGGGGAGGCCTCTAGGAGAACCTGAGCGGGGGGTGGCGGCCAGCGGCAAGGACCGGGGTTTGAGAACCGCCTGCGGCTCCTGCTTTGTCTCCAGGTGACCGGCTTCTCTGAGCGGTAGGAGCCGCTGAGGCGCGCGTGGCATCGGGGTGGACAGAAGGGTAGCCGGGCCGCCCGGGCCTCGGGCCCGGAGTCCAGAGTTCTTGAAGCGGCCGCCGTCACGGCCCGCGAGGCGCTCAGAGGCATATTTGTCAACAATCCCTTAGGCTCTGGCGGCCCGGCCCGTAGGCACCGCCCCCGCCGGGGCCGGCGATTGGCTGGGGCAGGGAGCGTGTGCTCACAGGCCAATCGGGAGCGCGGACACCGGCGCCAGTGGCGCGGGGAGGTGGCGGAGCCGGCGGCGGCAGGCGCAGTGCGCGAGGGGAGGAGCGGCGGAGGGGAGGATGTTCCCGGCGGCGGCAGCGGCGGCGGCCGGGGCAGTGCGGGACGGAGGCGCGGCGTGCGGAGCCCTAGGCGCCCGGGCGGAGCGCGGCGAGAGGCGCGCGGCCATCTGCGGCCTCTGCGCCGCCCCGCGGCGACCTTTGAGCGCGGGTCCGGGGCTTTATCTTGTGCACTGCCTCCTTGGTGACGGTCTAGGGGCTCCGGGTCGGCGAAAGTTGCGGGCCGGACGCCGCGGGGCCAGGGCCCGGACGGGACGCTCGGAAGGGAAGGGGCGGACGTGAGTTTCGGCCTGCTCGCGGGGAGTGGGAGGATCTACCCGGTGAAGGGACCGGGCGCCCGGGGTATCTAGCATTTTGGGCTACTGTTGATTTGCCGGGGCACCCGGGGCCGGCTTCGGGGACCCCCCCATTTGGAGAGATGTTCGCCTAACAGTGCGGGTGGACTGGGGGGAAGTTTTGCTGGGGGGGTGCGTCTTGCTGCCCCCGTGCTAGGGACCGCGGGGCGGGCGGGCGGGAGCTGAGCGGGCTGAGCGGGCTCGGAGTTACAAACTCTATTGTGACGCACTTACTACGACGGACGGCCCTTGCCAAACCTCCCCAGACTTGCTGCCCTCAGCACTTTCGGCAGAACAATGGGGCCGGAGCGGGGAACGCGGCCAGCTGCCTGCAGTCGCTGCCTCTGTGCACACTCCTGTGCCGCAAGCCTAGGATCTAATCCCGGGAACCAGGGAATCGGAGTCCTCCGGGTGTTCTAGCTTAGTCCAGTCGGCTTTGAGCAGAGCCCTGTGAATAGACCTCAGAAATGCTCCCTCTCCCAAAACTTGTCTTGTGTTCCAGCACCAGCCCCATAAGTCATGGATGTTGTCACAGTGTTTTTAGTGGCTGGAAGTTAAGCCCCCCTTCCAACATAAATAATAATACTTCTGTTATTTTAGGTTTATTTTTTATTCTTATTTGAAGGATTGTAAAGTATACAAAATAATGACTTACTGTTAAAGTAGTTGGTATTGATTTTTAATAAGTAGTTGAAAGTTAGCTAATTTAGTTGTTTGTGATTATTATTTTGCTTAAAATAATCTGTTTTTATTTTGCTTGCAGAAAAAAAGACCAAATGGCAAAGCAACCCTCGGATGTAAGTTCTGAGTGTGACAGAGAAGGTGGACAATTACAGCCTGCGGAGAGGCCTCCTCAGCTCAGGCCTGGGGCTCCCACCTCTGTACAGATAGAGCCACAAGGTAATCCGGAAGGCGAAGGGGACCGCTGCCCCCACGGCAGCCCTCAGGGCCCACTGGCCCCACCGGCCAGTCCGGGGCCTTTTGCTACCAGATCCCCGCTTTTCATCTTTGTGAGAAGATCCTCCCTGCTGTCTCGATCCTCCAGTGGGTATTTCTCTTTTGACACAGACAGGAGTCCTGCACCCATGAGTTGTGACAAATCAACACAAACGCCCAGTCCTCCTTGTCAGGCCTTCAACCATTATCTCAATGCAATGGGTAAGCAGTTCCGGGTAAGAGGCAGTGGACTTGTGGTGGTTTGACTATCTGTGAAAGGTTGTGTGTGGCATTTCTAGCCCATTTTAGAATCCTTTGACTGATTTATTTCATGTTTTCGTGGGAATGGTGGATGTATGAAATAAAACATCAAAACATTTCTTTTTTAAAAATACCCCCAAGTTTTGTGGTATCAATAAGTTGAGGTCCAAGCATCAGCTTTATTGGACAGCAAAACTGGAGTCCCTGTTGCTGTCACCAAGTGTATGATGTGGCAAGTCCTCTCCACTAAGACTTACGTATTCATGATGTCCTACTCGGAAGGGGCTCGGTCACAGCAGGTGGCCTAATGTAACTGAAGGTGTGAAGAAAGGTGAAACAAGTTGATCATTTTCAAAACTGACCTATAGTTAGTGTCAACACAGAGACATGGACGTGGTTTACATTCTCAAATTCTTTGGGCTTATTTTGTTTGCTCAGAGTTTGGACATAGTCCTAATGAGGTTAGATTGTGGGTTTTTATTTCAGGAGTGAAAGGCAGTTTCAGGGTCTGAACCAGGAGGAGCAGACACCAATGCTGAGAAATACTTGGTGTTACCCATCGGGAGGGAGCTGGTGAGATTTGGGTAAACTGGAGAGCCTTTGCCCCCCGTTGTGGCCCTGAAGGTGTGTGGTCTTAAGTGGTAGATCTCTTTCCTATATTGCAAGGTAATTCAAGAATGTAGATTTTGATGCGAAATGTCCTGATTTTTAAACATGGGCAACTAGTTTAGCACTTTCAAAACGTTATACAGGTGAGATAAAACCATCTACAGGCTTGACCCTTGGCCTGTGATTTTGAGTGTGGGCAGTAAGGGGGTGGGCGTATGGGTTCAAGTCACTGTTACCTCTGATGGGAAGGGTTTGTGTCTTCATCAGGATTCAGCTGGCCCTTTACCATTAGTCCAAATTAGTCCTTCCCGCTTTGACAAGATATAAGCAAGTTGGCAATATTATAGATTAAAAAATTCAGTATTGATTCTATTAAAACCTAAGTGACACAGTCATCAGAGGAGACACTTACCTGTTGGAACACAACGACAACTCTTGCATTTGCACATTCTGTAGGGCTCAGTCTTCATAACCTGCAGTAAGGTGAGAACTGTGCACGTCCATCCCCAGGTCACAGAGGACGATAGAACCATAGAGAGTTGGATACTCGTCAGAGGTTCTGCACACCTGGGACATGGCAGATACAAATGTCAAAAACATTAGCAGCTACATTTGACCCTCTGTATCCATGGGTTTCACATCTGAGGGATCACCAGCTGCGAGTGGATCCTCCATTGCCCAGGGGTAACCCGGAAGTTTCCAGAAAGTGAATTTTGAATTTATCACACGTCACAAACATTGCATGGAGTGATATGTAGATACATCCTGCTGCCACATCCATGCAAATACTGGGCATGTGCAGGGTTATGTTTACACCATTTTATATAAGGAACTTGAGCATCTGTGGCTGTTGGTATCCCCAGGAGTCCTGGAACCCCGAGGGTACCAGGGGATGACTGCCTTTATTAGGGTTCCTCCTTCGTGCAAGGAGCCAGAAACGTTATTACTGCTATTCCTTTAATTATTGTTATTGGTACGGCTCCTGAACTCACTTCAGCCTTAGAAGTTCTTGGTGCTTGCAAATGTTTGTCCATGGAAATAATCCTGAGTACATGAACCCACAGGATTCTTGCTCACTTAAGTGAGTTTAACGTGGCTCAGTGGTGTGTGTGTTTAAAAACCTGTGTGTTTAAGGATCCTTCAAAAGCTGTTAGAGTTTTTCACTACAGACCAAACCATTCTGTGCGGGTGTTGGCTTACACAGAAATAGTTTCTTGTTCCCTGTTAATCAGGTAGAGGGTGAGTCAGGTGCTTTTTAATGTAAGGGTGGCATGAGTGCTTTCTTGGCGACATACTCTTTAGAGAGCTAATTATTAGGTGTAAGCACCGTTACTTGAGGTGACAGATGGAGAGCTTTAGAGATCATAATCTTAAATTATTAAGCAAAGTTATGGTTAAGCAGTGAAGTATAGTAATGGATCCTGAGGTGTAATTTTCTAGTATTAACTACATTTCCTTAGTTTGGTGTGATCTTTGAAAGCATAGGATTAAATGATGAGTTACAAGGAGTGAGTCTGAAGTTAGTGTCCAAGATAAGTTTTCAGGATTAGTTCTTGGGAGACTAGTTGGGGAGGGGCTGAGCAGGGGAAGCTTGGGGCTGGTGGGAGGAGATGACAGTCGGATGTGAGTGTGTTCGAGGAATAGCGTTTACCATCTTTGTAGTCTGTGACATTTTCCTGGATATTCTTACAATAGTTCAGTTCTTGAAGGCCAGTGAAATTTGCTGAGTTGGTAGATTTGGTTCTTTTCTTCTGGCCATGTTCAGTATTCTTTACTCAGTCACATCCATTAAGATTGTCAGTGAAGCTTTTGACAATTTATGCAAAGTATGTCTTTCACATAGAAGACTTTATGATTCTTTTCCGCCAGTGGGTCACAAAGGGGAGATTACGAAGGGGTTCTCCTCAGCCAGGAGCATCTGCGTCCACGGACACTGTCTGCTCCACCCCTTGGGGCGGAGAGCAGTGTGTGTGTGTTAGTGTTGTTCCTGCATCGCTGTTCTACGGAGAAACAGTGCGTCGTGTGGGGGACGCACGGCAGCTAGATGTCTGTACCAGAAACACCTGCATGTTTTCCTCTGTGTCTCTAATTTTTCTGAAGATACCTTCAAAGAATATCTGTGAGAAGTCATTTTTTTCGCTTTACCAAGTCTTAGTCTCCTTTCTGGGAAGAAGAAGTGGACGGACGCTCTTAGGGAAGAACTGATGATTTTAATCAAAACTACTGACGGTGTCGGTGGCTTTTTCTGTTGAGCGTGCTTTCACCAAATGTGTTTCAATACAAGTTGTGCACTGAATGCTGGACAGAGACCCACGTAGAAGGTGTACTCAATGCTGTTGGAAGTACACATTGATTGAGAAAGGTCAGGATAGGGGTGAATGCCAGTAATTCACTCCCACATGCCATTTTGGTAAATTACTTACAGTTTACGCTTGTCCCTGGCACGTCGGAATGCCATGTAGGAGTCGTGTTCTTTGTGTCCTTTAGCTGCATGTTCCCCTCTTAGCTGCTCTTTTGGTTTGTGAGCTCTGAGGGGAGGCATGATGTCCTGTAAATCCTGAGGACCTGCAGACGCTCAGGAGATGTTCAGAGGGGTTCAGGATTTGCCTGTTTGCCTTTCCAAAGAGCTGACCGAGAACAATAACATGTCCAAAAATGTCTGGTAGCAAGAAAAGGATCATGCCCCCCCCCCCCCCAAATATTTTTAGTTACTTGGATCTAGCTATTATTAGATTTGTCACGTGGGAGTGACAGATCAGGTACAGCTCAGCTTAGGCTTCACAGGGAAGCCACACATGGGCGTTGAGTCTTCAGGTAAGACTCACCCAAGTCAGATGTGCTGACAGTGTCAGTCACATGAGAATTTAAGGCTTAGTACTTGAACATGAGGATGAAATACCCCAGTCATTTTCATACTAATTACTGGGTTGGCCAAAAACGTTATTTTTTTTTTCCCCCGTAAGATGGCCCTGGTAGTGCTTAAGTCTTTAACGTCATTAGAAACAATTTTGTTAGATTGTATTGTGACAGCTGTCATATCCACATGTATTTTTTAAAAAACTTATCAAAATTGCTGAGTTTGGGTGTAGGCTTTTTAATATTGAAGATGGGAGGAAATACACAACATTTTTAGCATATTACGCTTTATTATTTCAAGAAAGGTTAAAACGTAACTGAAATGCAAAAAAAGAAGGTGCTGTGACTGATTAAATGTGTCAAAAAGGGTTTGGGATGTTTTGTGCTGGAGATTTCTCACTCGACGATGCTCCACGGTCGAGTAGACCAGTTGAAGTTGATAGCAGTCAAATTGTATTAATTGAGAACAATCAATGTTATACCTTGAGGGAGACAGCTGACATACTTAAAATATCCAAATCAATAAAGTTACTGGTGAAAATGAAAAATGCGTCTTTTATTTTATAGAAAAAAAATACAGACTTTTGGCCAACCTAATACATGTTGAGATATTTTGAATACAGTGGGTAAAATGTTTTTAAATGGAGAGGGTAAAAAACTCAACATAAAATTTATGATCTTAACCATTTCTAAGTGTGTGTGGTTCAATAGTATTGAAATTATATTTGCATTATTGTGCAACCAATTCCTAGAAATCTTTGATCTCATAAAACTGAAACTATATCCATTAAACAACTCCCCAATTCCCCTCCTCCCAGCTCTTGGCAACCTGCATTTTATTGTTGTTCGTGATTTTGATTCTTCTAGGTTCCTCTTATAAGTAGAATTCTATAGTATTTGTCCTTTTGTAACTTTTATTTTACTCAGCATACTGTCCTCAAGGTCTGTCCATTTTGTAGCCCGTGTGAAAATCTCATTTTTTAGGGCTGAATAATATTCCTTTGTGTGTGTGTGTACAGACCACATTTTCTTTATCTGTTCACTACTCAGTGGACATTTGGATTGCTTCCCTCCCTTGATTATCATGAATAATACTGCTCTAAGCATAAGTGTGCAAGTATCTCTTTGAGATCCTGCTTTTGTTCCTTTTGGTACATACCCAGTGGGATTGCTGGATCATACGGTCGTTCTGTTACTAGTGTTTTTAGGAACCTCCACACTGTTTTCCATAGTAGCTATACCATTTGTTATTCCCACCAACAGTTCACGACGGCTCCAGTTTTGCCACATCTTCACCAGCATTAGCTGTTTGGGGTTTTTTGATAGTCAGGCTAATGGGTGTGATATGGTACCCATGGCTTTGATTTGTGTTTCCCTAATGATAAGTGATGTTGAATATCATTTCATGTGTTTGTTGGCCATTAAATAAAATACTTTTTTGTATTTTACCTGTTTCTTTTTGCTTCTTAAAGTGTGGCTAGTAGAAAAATGTCACTGAGACCTGTAGCTGGCATTCTGTATTAGCTGGAGGGGCTGGCCCTGCAGACGGAGCAGCTGGCATTTGCGGTGGTGCCCTAGCAGCCGGATCTGATTCTTCCCGCTCAAATCACATCATTTGCATGAAACACTCTCCTTTGGTTGCTTTTGTCAACTTAGAATGAAAGTAATTAACCTCATTTTATAAGCATCTTAAACATTCATGAGCTTTGTAGATAGCTGTGTTCTCCAGGCAAACATGAGTACCCGTTTTGCTTACCCATTAAACTTGTGGTACATGCGGGCTTGGAAAAAGTGGGAGGTGGAGTGGTTTCGTTTCTCAGGCACCCTGGAGCCTGGCGATCGAGTCTTGAAGACTTCATTCCTGCCTTCACTAATTTGGACACCAACAGAAGCAAGTACATACACTTTGTGGGTCCTGAGTGGGGATAGAAAGTGAAAAAAAAAAACAATTTCTTTACTGGTTCTAAATAACATTTAGTGATTGACAGCTGTCTAGACGGTTTTAATTTTTATCGTTTTAAACTATTTTGAGATAATTGTAGATTCACATGCAGTTGTAAAGAGTAACTCAGAGATCTATATTCCCTTCAACCCAGGTTCCCATAATGGCAGTGCCTTGCGTAAGAGTGCAGTGTCCACAGCCAGCAGATGACGCTGATGGACTCCAGCTGCCTTACTCAGCTTTCACCAGTTTCACATGTGCTTCCACATGTGGGTGTGTATTTTATTCAGTGCAGTTTTGCCACGTGTAGTAGGTAGGTTTGTGTCTCCACCACTGTAGTCAGTATACAGAACAACTTCATCCCAAGGCTGCTCCGGCTGTGTTTGTCTAGCCATAGTCATCTCCCCTCCCCTCCATGACAACCACTGATCTCTTTTACCTCACCTACACTTGTCATCCCATGTATGTCATAGAAATAGCATCATACTGTACATGACCTTTTGGGGTTGGCTGTTTTCAGTCAGCGTTATTCCTGTCTTCTACCCAAGGTGTGTGTATCGGTGGCTGCTTGGTGTTTATTGCTTAGTAGTAGTCCACAGCGTAGGTGTCCCACAGTGTCACTGTTGACCTGGTAAAGACCTGTAGCTTCTCCATCCTTTTAACTTCACAGAGCAAGGTTTTTAATTTGGGTGCAGTCCAGTTACTCAGTTTTTCTTTCAACGGATCATGTTTCTGGTGTGCAGTCTAAGAACTCTGCATCCATCCCTAGGTCCCAAAGACTTTTCACCTCGTTTTTTCTTTCATCTGTAGGTTATGTGATAGCTTTGTGTATTATGTTTAGATCTGTGACTCACACTGAGTTAATTTGTGTGTGAAGCATGAGGTTTAGATCAGTGTTTGTTCTTTCTAGCTGTTGAAAAGGTTGTCCACTTTCCATCGAACTGCTTTTGTGCCTCTGTCGGAAATCTGGGCGTTAGGTGCGGGTCTACTTCTGGATTCTGTTTCGCCTTCCTCGGAACGTCACACCACCAGCATTACTGTGGTTGTATGCTAGGCCGTGATGGTAGAGTGATTCCTCATATTTTATTCACCGTTTTCCAAAATTGTTTAGCGTAGGTCCTGTGCCTTTTCATTTAGATTTTAGAACACGCTCGCTCGTGCCTGCAAACACTGCTGCTGGAGTTTTGGTGGGAGTCGTGTGAACCCTGCAGATCCGTTTGGGGGAGACTGTGCATCTCTGTTAGGTTGCATCTTCAATCCCTGAACAGGTCTCTTCAGATAGTTAGGTCTTTAGGGTTTGTAATCTTCAGCATGCAGATCTTGTACCTGTTTTGTTAGATTTCATTTACTTTGGAGCAGTTGTTAGTGGCAGTGTGTCTTTAATTTTCACCACACAGAAATGCAGCTCATTTCTGTGTGTTCATCTTGTGTCCTGCAGCCTGGCGGAACTTATTAATTCCAAAGTATTTCTTGTAAATGTCTTGGTCATCCTATGTTGACAATCATGTAACATGCAAATAGACGATTTTACTTCTTCCTTTCTGATCTGTGTGCATTTTATTTCTTTTTCTTGCTCCTTTGCACTGGCTGGAACTTCTGGTCCTGTGTTGAATGAGAGTAGTGAGAGCAGACATCCTTGCCTTTTTCCCAGTCACAGAAGGAAAGCTTTTAGTTTTTAATCATTAAGTGCAATGTCAGCTGTAGGTATCTTGTAGGTACTCTTTAAAAAGATGAAGTTTATCTTTATTCCTTGATTACTGAGAGTTTTTTCCATGAATAGAAGGGGCGTTGGATTTATAAAATGGCCAGGTGGCACATTTGGTTGGAGCATTGTCCCGTATACCAAAAGATAAAGGTTCGATTCCCAGTCAGGACACATAATTAGGTTGTGGGTTCAATTCCTGGTTCAATGAGTATGGGAGCTGGTTCTCTCTCTCCCTCCCTCCCTCCCTGCCTCCCTTCCTGCCCTCCCTTTTCTATCTCAATAAAAATGTCCATGGGTGAGGATTATAAAAATGTTCATTCTGTATGAGTTGATGTATGAGTTTGCTTATGTGAGCCTTCTGATAAGGTATGTTATTACATTGATTGATGTTCAGCAAGGTAATTACTTTGCACGCCTGGGGCAAATTCCACTTGGTCAGGGAGTTAATTTTTTTCCTACATCGTGTGTGTTAAGTGCCGTTGCACTGTCCCAAATCCCTGGTGACACCATGAGGGAGTGTTGTCCGCAGTGTCTTGTCCTCAGTAGCCCTGCTCGGCTCCTGGGGACTCAAACCTATAGTTTCTTTTGTGGAGCCAGTCCAGCTCCTATTTGGTCTTCTTTTTCCTGCCGCCTTCTGTTTTTCTCAGCATCATTGCCTTTTCCAAAGAACCCTGCCTTCTCGTGACGTGCTTGAAGTAGAGCAACCTCAGTTTTGTCATTTTTGCTTCCAGCGATGCTTCAGGCTTAATTTGCTGCAGGACCCACTCATTCATCCTTCTGGTGGTCCAGGGTATTCGTAGAGCTCTCCTCCAAGGCCACGTTCCAAACGAATGAATTGTTTCTCTGTCCGCCTTCTTCACTGTTCAGCCTTCACATCTGTGCGTAGCGACTGGGGACGTGAGGCTGCGGGTGGTCTTAGTCGTGGTCTCTAACCGTGCATCGTGCCTAATTCGTTCAGGTCTGTCCTTCCAAGGCTCAGCCTCCTTTCAGTCTCTTGGCTGCAGTCTCCATCTGAGTCGATGACTGAACCAAGGTAGGCACAGTCTTAGCAATTCCTGTCTTCGTTGTCTGTGTTGAAGTTGTGTGTTTCTTCTGTAGTCATGATTTTGTCTTCCTGTTCAAGTGCAGTCCTGCTTTGGCAGTTTCTCCTTTCACGTTCATCAGAGTCCCTTCCAGTCATGATTGCTTTCTGCCAATAATACGGTGTCATCTGCGTATCTTCAGTTATTGATATTTCTTCCACTTTTCACTCTTTCTTTGGTGCCCAGCCCAGTTCTTTCTTCCTGACTCTCTGTCTAGTAGTTTTGTCAGTTGTTGAGAGTTCGGTGTTGCAATCACTAACTGTAATATACTGGTAGATTTGTCTATTCTTCCTTTACAGTCTATTGGTCAGGTTTTGCTTCCTGTGTTTTGAGGCGCTGCTGTTGGGTGCTGAGAGCTGTCCGTCTTCCTGTTGGATTGATCACTGCTGTAAAGTCCACTTTATCTGATGCTCATGTAGACTGCTTTTTGTTAAAAAAAAATAGTGAATTAATGATTAGGGTATAACTTTTTTCACCTTTTCACTTCCAGCCTGCATACGTTGTATTTGAAGTTCTCTGTATGCAGCATACCTTTAGATAACGTTGCTTGATTTACTCTGCCAAATTTGTCTTTTAAATAGTGTATTTAGACCATTTATATGTAAAGTAATTATTGATATGTTAGGACTTAACTATGCCATTTCATTATCCTTCTGTTTCCTTTGTTTCTCTGTTTCTTTTTCTTTTTTAAAGATTTCATTTGTTTATTTTTAGAGAGAGGGAGAGAAACATCAATGTATGGTTGCCTCTCGTGCATCCCCTACTGGGGACCTGGCCCGCAACCCAGGCATGTGCCCTGACTGGGAATCAAACAGGCGACCCCTTGATTCGCAGGCCTGCGCTCAGTTCACTGAGCCACACCAGCCAGGTCTCTGTTTCTTTTTTTAAACCTTACTGTGGGTTATTTGAATATTCTTTAGGAGTCCATCTTGATTTATTTATAGTGTTCTTATTTTTGTTTTTAAAGATTTTATTGATTTATTTTTAGTAAGAAGGGAGGGGATGGAGAGAAACATCAGTGTGTGGTTGCCTCATGTGCCCCCTATTGGGGACCTGGCCTGCAACCCAGGCATGTGCCGTGACTGGGAATCGAACCAGCAACCCTTTGGTTTGCAGGCTGGTTGCTCAGTCCACTGAGACACACCAGCCGGGGCTATAGTGTTTTTAAAATACATTGCTTTGTGTGGTTTTTTAGAGGTTTTTCCAGAAATTACAATATTGCTGGTATCGTGTTACCAACAGTTTGTGACTTCGGCCGCAGTGTAAACAACTTACTTTCCTCCAGGCCCCTTCACTTGCTCCACTTTCCAGTTGCAGTTATCTTAACTATTTTCTCCATACACACTAAGCACCGTATCAGGTTATGTTATAGTTATTTATTTATTTACTTTTTGCTTCAGCCATCACATATAAGTTAGGAAGTTCATGAGAAATAGGCTAGTTATGATTACTTCTGTTTTCCCCCATTCCAGTATTTTTTTCTTCCTGGAGTTCTAAGCCGCCTGTTCCCATTCTGTTTAGAGGCCTTCCTGTGGTCATTCTTTAGTGATGGGCCTGCTGGCAAAAATCCTTTTAGTTCTCCTTTGTCTGAGAATGTCTTCATTTCCCTTCTGTTTTAGAGGATATTTTCACTGGATATAGAATTCATCATTGACAATTTTTTTTAAATGCTTCAAAAACATGCCATTTTCTCTGACCTTCATAGTTTCAGATGAGAAATGTAATGTGTCATTTCTGTCTGCCTGCTTTCAAGATTTTTTCTTTATTTTTATTTTTTATCTTTCTTTTCTTTTTTAAAGATTTTATTTATTTATTTTTAGAAAGGGCAAGGGAGGAAGAAAAAAAGGGAGAGAAACATCAATGTGTGGTTGCCTCTCACGCACCCCCTACTGGGGACCTGGCTCACAAACCAGGCCTGTGCCCTGACTGGGAATCGAATTAATGACCCTTTGGCTTGCAAGCTGGCGCCCAATCCACTCAGCCACACCAGCTGGGGCGAGATTTTTTTCTTTGTCTGCTAGTTTCCAGAAATTTAATTATTATGTCCTACTTGGGTTTATCCTTTTTGGGGTTCACTCAGCTTTTTGAATCTATAGTTTTGTGCCAAATTTGGGAAGTTTCAGCCGTAATGTCTTTCAACATTTTTTCAGTTCCTTTCTCTCTTTTTGGGGACTTAGTTATAGTCTCACAGGTCCCTGGACTCTGTTTTTTCATTTTATTTCCTCTCTGTTCAGACTGAATAAATTCTATCAATTTGCCCTCATGTCCACTAATTTCTGTCCTTTGTCACCTCCACTCTGTTATAGAGCCCATCCAATGAGGTTATTTTTTAATTGCATTTTTCAGTTATAAATTTTCTGCCTGCTTCTGCCTGGTGAGGTGGAAGTTGAGATCTGTGCCGCCTGCCCCCACCCCCGGCATGCTGGGTTGTTGTCCTGTCCATCAAAGGCAGGCATTGACCCGCACTGCTGCACTGTGTCCAACTGGGGTGCACATTCGGCTCCCCAGCCCCTTCTGACACCTGCAAAGTGGGAAACAGTGCAGGACTGACTGTGGCCTTTTTTCTGTGGGAGGGCTGGGGATGTGGGCGTGTTGGAAGTTCAGCTCCCCTATGCTCCCTGTTTATACCAGGGTGGGGGCCGTGGAATGCCAGTCCGCTCTGCCTCCCACCGCTTCGTTCCCACCATTTATGCTGCCGGGAGAGAGACACTAATGCCACCCTGAAAAGGGAGTCAGGCATCATTGCTTCCACTGGGAGGGAGAGCAGTATTTGGAGATTAAGCACCCCTCTGGCAGGGTTGTGAAATCATCTCTGATGCTTGTGCCACTTGGGGAACCAGCAGCCCACTCAGCCTGCCGAAACCCTCCTCCCCTCCTCCGTGCTCCCCCTGCTGCAGTGGTGGGGTCAGAGCGCCAGCTCCTGGGTTGGACACAGCTGGAAGACCAACTCCCACCTGCCATCTTGAAACCACAGGTGCTTTGTTTTTAGCTAGAGTCGGACAGATGTTGCCAAAATGTTTTCCTTTGCTAGGCCACCTTTTCCCCTGGTCCTTCGGCTAGAAACACTGGCTGTCTCTGGGGCTTTTTCTCTCAGTGCTCATTGGGGCCCCCCAGTGAGGCCTCTGCGGTCCTGCACCATCCTGTCCTGGGTGTGTGGAGGGCAGTGAGGAAACTGGGACTCCAGTCCTGGGTCCCCAGGCAGCCCACTGTCCTCTTTGCCCTGTCAAGGTTTGCTTATTTGTTGTGTTAAATCCAGGGTTTTTAGTACTAAAGGGAGAAACCTCTGGCTTCTTGTAACTGAGTATTCATGATTGGTAGTGATGGGTTTTGGCTGCAAAGTATCACTTAGAATTTTAGGAATCACTTCTTTCCCCCTATTTTTACCCTGTGTGGAATAATAAACTTCACATTGGGAAGCGATGTAGCCATCATCTAGCCACTCTTTGCAAACAGTAGCTGCATTATCTATCTTGGTGACCCCCCACCATGCGTGGCCCTGGAGGCATGCCCACGGGGTGGGTACCGTGCTGCGCGCAAACGTAGGTCCTCAGAGCATCTGGACAGCTTGACCCAATCACGTGCTATAGGGAACTTCTTACTAAAGAAAATAGTTCTGCGTGATGGGACTGTGTGGCAGAAAAAAAGAGATTCATCATCCTTCGATTCGTCTCGTTCTGGATTTCAGGGTGTGTGTGGGGTTAGATTTGAAGATGTGCACATACTGAAACTGCCAGGCCGATGCCCTGCCTCCTGACTGCCTTGAAGACCCCTGAACTGGGGCGCTCGCGGGGCGCGAGTGCTCACGGTCCTGGTGTCTGGTCAGCCAGCCTGGGTTAGGGAGGGACTCTGCGGGGCCCACTCCCCCGAGCCCCCGAGTCCCCCCCGCACCAGAACTTAGGTGTCTCCATTCCTCCTCTGTTGGGTCAGCCTCAGTGTCTTGACATAGTCATTATGTGACAGGATTTTCAGCCTCTTTGACCTTTTGGTCACTGTCCTATGATCGTTCTGCTTGCTCAGTGTGGCTGGGACTTGTACTGGGGCACATGACCTAAGGCTGCTCTCCTCTGTGGAGGTCCTGTGACTATAAACCTAACTTCTGTTCTTCGAACCACAGGTGGCAAACACAAGGCCCTTGGGCCAAATCCGGCCCTCTACCTTGTTTCTACCTGGCAGCAGTGCCAAGCTCTCACTTAACTGTTAAGGAGTAGTCACATTTACACAGCCCTAAAATTGCATTCGGCCCTTTGAAGGGAAGAACTGCGAGGCTGATGTGCCCCGGTGAAAATGAGTTTCACACCGCGGCTTTAAGCCCACGAGTGCTCTGTCCTGTGCTGGGTGCTGGGTGCTGGGCTGTGGGCGCAGCACCATCCTCCTGCCCTCAGACCCTGCTCGGCAGACACAGAGCAGAGCACCTGACGTTCACTTGTTGCAGGTAATGCTAACAGGAGCCCTGCAGGAGAGGGTTCATCATGGTATTGTTCGTACCAGCCAGACAGTGCTGACCGCCCCTCTGGTCTGGGAACACCTCTGAATTACTCCTCCGTCTCTGGCATGCTGCCGTCGCCTTAATGGTGTTAGAGAGTGACGACATGTGGAAATGCTCCTGGCGTAATGTTAAAAGATTACAAAATTGTTGATATCCTGGGTCTTAGTCCATTTGTGCTGTGATGATAATACCAGCGACGGGGGGCTGAAACAGTATTTATCTCGCGGTTCTGGAAGCCAGAAGTCTAAGGTTGGATGCCAGTGTGGCCAGGTTCAGGTGATGGTCTCCTCCTTGTGTTTTCACAGGGGGGGAAGAGCAAGTGGGCCTTCCAGCCTGTTCTTTTCAGGGCATTGATCCCATCATGGGAGCCCCCCCTTCAAGACCTCGTTGCTCCAGAGGCCCAGCTACAGATGTGATCTCACTGGGGCTTAGATTTCGACATAGGGGTTTGGGGGGACACAGACCTTTACTCCGTCCGTAACACAATTTTGTGTTCGAGAAGTTTTCAAGCGTAACAAAAAGCTTAGATGTTGCATTAATAGCAAAGCATTGAATATTTTTACATTCAAGTTACAGGTTTCTTTTTCTGTGTGCCTTTTTATATTTGCAAAATCATAGGTAGCAATTTATAATGGAGCAAACCTAATAACTTTTTAAATTTTGCTCTTCGTTAATTTTGCTTTTTGGCAAGTCCAGTAGTGCCATCATGGCACTTAGGTCTCATTTGTGTGGTCACTTATTTGTGTGCCACAGCCTTTCTGTTGGTAAAGATTTCATCCAGGTGAAGCACCTCTGTTTGATGGGGTCCCGGGTGGATTTTGTGTCTGGGGCTGTGGCTGCCTGCCATCCAGGGTCTGGATGGGATCCCAGCCATCCCTCCCACCCGCCAGGCCACATGGCCGATCTGTGCGTCTCTGAACTTTCGTGTCATTTACCAAATGAGGATGGAACTGCCTACCTCTGAAGTCATGGGGAGCTTGCCCGTAAGCTGATGGAAATAGAGCCCGGTAGAAACTTGGTCACTCATTTGTCCTTGCCCGTGTGACCTGTCCCAGCTGTGGAGTGTCGGTACGCACAGAGGCGATGAAATGTTCTCTTCTACTTCCCACGGCAAGGAGCTGTCCTAGTAGAGGAAGCTGACAAGGAAGGGAATTCATCTGGGAGTGCTACCATAATTCTAACCCCCAGGTCCCGAAACAAGCAAGAAGAAAAAGGTCTTTTCTAGAAACTGGCCTGGCGAGGGCGGGTGGGGGTCCCAGTGACCTCTGAGGTACCAGTGAAGTGCATGTTGTCACCCTGAGCAGATCCCTGGCTTTCGGTGGGAAATTCTGGACCGTGAAGCGACACCTGGAAACCCGTACCCCGCCTGACTGTTAGTACAGGGCCCGTGTTGGGACACTGCCAACTTTCTTTGGCAGAAACTTCACTCTAGTCTACGGTGTGCGTGTGTCTGGGGGAGGGGGTCTGGAGACATAAGACAGAGGCTAACCTACTTGTTTCTGCAATCAAAATAATGCAGCTCTTTCCACAGTTGATGCAGATTGTTGTTTGCTGATGAATTTAAAACAGCTTTTCCCTTTTGTCCGAGAGACTAACAGTGCTTTGGCAGTCGTTAGTTTAAATTGTGGTTTTTGCTTCTAAGTGAGTTAATCGTGAATCCTTGGGAACTTTTTGTCACGTGCCGTAGGGTGACGGACCGATACCAGCTGTCAGTACTGATGACATTTCCCTGGTGGACGAGTTTAACCACTCATAATGTAATAATGTTAAGCTAAAAAGGTTATAAGAGTTTTTTAAAGATTTGTTTAGAATGAGTTGGTATCCCCGGAGTCCTGTGGGACACCTCGATTTACTCTGCATTTCCTCTGTTCTCTACCCTGGACCAGATGCATGGTGTGTAAGCAGAGCTGTGGTTTGACAGTGAGAGGGCCAGCCCTGAGCAGGCACTGGTGTGAGCACCGGGCCAGGGGTGAGGGTCAGCGCACCTCCCTTTTCACCTCCGCACTCACTGGCTGTGGCTGCAGACCTCCGAGTGGGGGCTGCGCATCGTCGTCGGAGTGAGAGAACAGAATGCGGTGCGTAAACAGGCCCGCTTCTGGTGCTGCGGCAGGGCTGCGCCTGGGCCTTGGCTCCTGCACCGTCTGTAACGTGTCACCTTGGACTTGGCAGCCCTTCCTCAGGAGTGGGGATGGTTTTGAAGTGAACGTGTTGGAAAGTGGAATCCGCAGCTTCGGTCTGGGACGAAGTGTGTATTAAAGCTGAAGCAGACCCCACACCACTGTCAGCTGTCTCGATTCCACTGGGGCCTCTTTACCCCCGTATGTCACGTCTGGCCCGGAGTGTGCTTCCCGTTCGAACTCCTGAAGTACTTTAATGTAAGCAGTTTGTAGATTGAAGCAATGTATAGACTTAATGAATAATTTTAGATTGTTATGTGGGAGGGACCTATTTTTCTCTCATGAACCTGCATCTGTCTGTGAAGGTGTTGAGGGTAGCCACGCTTGACAACCTCAGCTTTTACTGAGTTCTTTTTCTACAGGAGTGCTAAAGGTAAAACCCAAAGGTTTCTTGTCTCTGTTTTTTAGTCCCTTGAGAAATTTCTTAATACAAAGCACGAATTCTGGATATATAGTGTGTTAGTACATTAAAATATATTTGATTTCAGACCTCAGTTTTGCTTACATGTAAGCATAAATTCTACTGAGCTAGTCAAAAACTTCAGACTAACTGACCAACTTCAGAGAATGGTTTGATATATAGAGAGAGGAGAAGCACAAATACTTGTAGATTGAGTTAGAATTCAGGTAACATTTAATGCAGTGTCCAAGCGCCCACAGTGCCCTCTCTTCACTGAATATTACCATGCATTATCTGAGGCTCAGAAGTGTGTCTCTGTGTAAGGAAAGCCTGGCAGACACAGTACACAAGCTCTGTTTTCTCTCCAGTCCTTTTTCCTGGTAGTGTGGCCCAATTGTGGGGGTGGAAAGTTCAAGCAGGCCACCCAGTCCAGTCTTGGTCCTTCCAGGGACAGCCCCCAGGGGCAAGTCCTTCCACCTGGCTGGCGACCAGTGTCCTATCCTAATAAGGGGAGGGTGTGGGACTGTCGGGGGGTCAGGTGGGAGGCTTGCACTGACTTAGATTAGCCCTGGTGTCATCTGTACTGCACAGTGGGTTTCTCAGTCCACTCATTCAGTATGAGCAGGGCAGCACTGTCTCTCCTGGAGGGGCCTTGGGGGTGAGCGGGGTGGGGGGCGGTGTGAACCTGAAAAGATAGAAGACCCTGGAAACAGTTGGCATAGCAGTCCTCACATCTCAGGCTCATGGCGCTAATGGTGCTGTAGCCTCTGTTCTTTTCCCGTGAGGGACACGGAGCACACCACCTACAAGACATTCGGTGGTTGGCAGACTGGGCCCAGGACCCTCCCTCGGATTGGCCACGTTGTGAAAGGTTAGATGGTAGCCTGACTGGTTAGTACAGGCTGGCCAGTGGGTGAAGGGACTGGGCTCACACTGCCTTTCTGATGGGCCTTCCACTGGACCCCTGAGAAGCTCTGCTGGCTGCAGCCCCTCATCTCTTTGTTTGATGCAGGATGTTAATTTCTTTTTGCTGTTATTGTGTTTCTCAAAAGGCTTTGGGCTTGTGTTCACCTGTGCCTCTTACAGGTGGGCTGCACACTGTAGCATAAGTGCGCCCAGTCAGGACACACAAGTTTTTCGAGTTTTCTAGGGAGGAGTCAGACAGCCCAACTGTGTGACAGACATGCTTTGAGGACAAGTACTTAACCACTATATAAAGTAGTGCCCGGAGTTGAGGTGGGAACTTTGTTTTCTTTTGTACGAATCGGGCTAGAAAGAGAGGCAGTTGGCTTTCCCGTCCTGCTGCTGTGTGGTCGCTACCCAGGTGCAGGTGTCTGAGCGGATCAGTGCTCCGTTCTGTGTAGGACCGCTCTAAATTGTACCTGTGCAGATGAAACGGGTAGACCTACAGGTTTCAATTGAAAAGCTCTTTGAGATACAGCTTTTTAGAATTTTGTTTCTAGATATTCACCATCACTGAGATGAATTGCAATAAGGTTGAACACCCTTAGTGTGAATATAGGAGAGGTTTTTGTTACCTTTTTCCCGCTCTCAGTGTTAAAAGTTCATACTGGAACCTATACTTGCTCTGTAATCATGAAGTTTTATATTTGTAGTTTAAATTGAGATTTTCTCCCCAAGATCCAATTTATGGGTAGGAATAGTATATAGCTACCAAAAGCTAGTAAATTCAGCTTTCTTAACACTTTATTTCTAAGGAATGGTCTTAAGCACATCTGCGTATAGAGTTGGGTATTTACTATTTAAAAGGTCTCTGTTTGGCTGGAGTCAGGGCAGTGGTGGGGGGAAAATGCAGACAACTGTAATTGAACAATAAAATAAATTTTAAAAAGATCTCTAAAACATTTGTTTTTATAGTTTGGTGGAGTAGATGGTGAAATAAATTATCAGTACAGGAGACTGCACTATTAGGAGAAGGGGTTTGGCTTCATGTCTGTTTTAAAGCTCAGAGTTAGTCTTCATTTGACTGTACTGAATGGGAGCATTATTTTTATTTGTTTTTCAAAACAAGATGGCACAGCCAGATCCTCTGTTGTCCTCTGACAGGAATCTAAGACCGTAGAAATCAAGGTGCAGCTGTCCTGGTCTGAGAGGCCGAGGCAGCAGAAGGAAAGAGTGGACAGAGTCCACGTCCTCTGTCCCACACCGGCCCGACCCAGTGCAGACCCCGCAGCCTGCCACTCAGAGCAGCAGGTGTCTGGAGCTCGCCAAGGGGACCAGGGTGGTTATGGAGGGTCTTCCCACCACTTGTGGTAAAAAGGCACACGGGACCAGGTTTGCGGTGTGTAGTGGCAGCTTCATTGATTAAAAAGCCAGGGTGATGATTGACAGAGATTATAGACTGTCTTTGTAGCCCCAGAGGACAGAATCAAGATTGTGGTCAGAGTCAGAAGGGAACTTTTCAGTTTCCTGCAAGTAAGAACTTTATGGCCCCTGATGCCCTTTAGCGAGGACTGTGGTACCTTTAGGAAAAGGTACCAAGGTAACTAGGTCTTCTGATGCTGACTAGTGAAGGACTAGAAAGGCTGAGCACATGGGTTGAAATGCCTTCAGAGTTTTAGTGTATTGTAAGAGATGGGTAGTGGTGGGAGGAAAAAGACACCGTGAAGGCTAATTTACAGCTTCACGGCCTTGGTTTACTGGCAGTTCCCAAATGGTCAGCCTGGAAATTGATCAAAGCAGGGTGTTCTGACTGTAATTCATGGCCACATAACAGCAGTGGCGGTGACGACGCAAGAGCAAGTATAGGAAACACTGGCTCCGTGTTCTAACGTCAGCGTTGTGGTATTCCGTCCTAGCACCTGTTCATGAAGTACTGTTCATGCCGCTGCCCACACTTGACACTGGGTACCAGGGATGACGATTAGGAGCTTCCTGAGCACCGATGCTGACTACTGTCACTTTATTTCATTTCTAATCGCTTCATTTTCATTCAGTAGCCCAGTGGAGTTGATAGAGGACTTGTCCAAAAAACAAAATGATGCAAGCGAGAAGTAGGCCCAGTGGGAAGGGTGTGTGTGTAAAGTTGTATTCCGACTCATTGATGTCTGAGAACCAGCAGAACTGGAGGTGATCTCGGAGCAGGCAACATGGCCTGATCACTCAGGTGAGTTTTTGAAGGAGACCTTGGCAGGCTGGTTATTTGTAAGCTGTGCATAACTCCGAATTGATAGGTCTTTCTGAAGATGCTCACTTAGGTAACTAGACCGTTGGGTTAAACAAACATTCCAGGACTTTTATTTTTCCACGTGAAGGTGGCCACCTGCAGAGGCAGTGCTTCCTCTGATCCAGGGGTCCCCAACCCCTGGACCATGGACCCATAATGGTCTGTGGCTTGTTAGGAATCAGGCCACACAGCAGCAGGTGAGCGGTGGGCAAGCAAACAAAGCTTCACCCCTAGTTACAGCAGCTCCCCATCGCTCACAATACCTCCTGAGCTCCGTCTCCTGTCAGGTCAGTGGCAGCATTAGAATCTCATAGGAGCACAGACCCTACTGTGAACTGCGCGTGCGAGGGGTCCAGGCTGCGCACCTCTTCAGAGACTCTGATAATGCCTGGTGATCTGAGGTGGAGCCCAGGTGGTGACGCCAGCACTGGGGAGCGGCTGCAAATGCAGATTGTCATTAGCAGAGCGGTCTGACTGCACAGAGACCATAACAAATCAATTGCTTGCAGACTCATATCAAAACCCTATTGGTGAGGGGTGAGAGGCAAGTGACAGACAATAAAGGCAACCCCCCTAATCCCCGTCTATGGAAAAATTGTCTTTCATGAAATGGGCCCCTGGTGTCAAAAAGGTTGGGGCCCACTGCTCCAAACATTCTGGAGTAACTCTTGGAATCAGTTGAGTTCTGGTTTGAGAGCCTCCAGAGAAGTAAACGGTCCTTTGTGGCTTTTGGCTAAGTCAGACTCTGCTCAGGGAGTCAAGGTCGACAGCCCCCAGATGTCCCCCCAGAGCCCTCGCTGAGTGCCCCTCCTGCCCAGTGTGTTCTGTTGTGTGCTGACAGTGAAAACAGTAATTTCTTCAGAGCCTTACATTCCACGTCTCCTTGGGGCCAGGCGTCCTGTCTCAGTTCTGCGCTGAGGATTGATTTACAGCTTCACCCATGTTGATTACTTTTAAATCCAATCTTGATGCTGCCCAGTATTTGTGGATTGCTGGGCTTCTGAAGACAGTGGATGCAGCGGTGTCCAACCTTTTGGCGTCTCTGGGCCACAGTGGAAGAAGAGTTGTCTTGGGCCACACATTAAATACACTGCGACACATAATCACAAAAAAAAATCTCAATGTTTTAAGTAAATTTACGATTTTGTGTTGGGCTGCATACACAGCCACCCTGGTATGCATGCCGCCCGTGGGCCACAAGTTGGACGCCCCTGGTAGAGTGAGTGTTTCCATGAATCTGAGCATCGCTCTTGGTTCCACACTTGACACTCAGTAGTGACGTGCTGGGAACTCAAACAGCCACCGCCCCTTGGAAGTGAGAACTACGCAGTCCTGTCCCTCAGACGAGATCGCACAGTGCTAGGCGTGTAGGTATGACAGGACCGCCTCCCCCCGACATGGCCCATTAGATGGATTTTCACAGCACCTCACCAAGGAGGGGACAGCAGGGTGTCGACAGAGTGGTGCTGAATTGCACGATGCGGCCTCCGAGCCTTTGAACACCTGCCTGCTGACGGCGGGGTGAGGCAGTTGGGCACTCGGTAAAAACCAGAAGGCTCGGCTGACTGGTGGTGAGCTCACCGTGCACTGACAGTCTGGTTTTTATTTCCCACCCCCTCAGGCGGTGCCGCAGAAAGCCCTTCCTGAAAGCCCCAGCCTAATTTCACTATCAGCCACTTAACCACAATATTAATGTTTTCAGTGGCTGAGCTTTTAAGATTTGAAATTACCGTATGGGTTGGAAAAAGTTCTGCAACTGAACCAGAACAGTCTGTTACTTAGTATCTTGAAGTTATTTGATATTGAAAGATGCCCTTTTAAAAAAATCTGCCCTCTTGTTGTAGAAAAATGGATTATACCTCATGGTATTTTTTTCCTATAGGAAATGATGTGACCAGTAAATGCTGAATTAAAAAAAAAAACTCTGAGTTTTGGTGAAAATTCCACTCAGATTACATTTTTGACAAAATTCCCTGTGCCTAATACAGTGGCATTCGAGTTGTGACAAGTGGCTTTGGTTAGAAAACCTAGCCCTCTCGCAGGCTGTCCTGGCTCAGAGCGGTGCCTGCCTTCCGCATGGGAGCCCGCCTGCGTGTGCTTCGGCTGACAGCCCCTGGGCAGTTTGACGCGTTAAAAGCAGTTTATATTGCCTTGTCTTTTTTGTTTGTTTATTTTAGTGCCACGTTTATGGAGTAAAATGCTTTTTTAAATATAGAAACTACATTTTCTATGGGTAAGAACATATACCTCATCAGACTTTCCCCTTTGAAGAGTTCTTACATTCGTGTACAATTGTGTTAGAAGTTGGAAATTTGACTTTCTGTGTAGTAATAGCTTTTGTTTTGAATAAAGATGCATTTTGTGGATGAGGTTGGCATGAACAGTTGTTAGGCGTCTTGCAGATAGGAAAGCAAAATGTTTATGCCTGATGCTTGTCTTAGGAGGTAGGAGTGGGACATCTTTAGAGTGGGAGGGGTTGGGCTGAGGGTCCAGACAGGACTGGGGGACCGAGGGTGGAGCAGTGTGCTTCTGAGTGTTCCCTCCCCCTCGGACCCCCGCCAGTTGTAGGTGCCCCTTCGGCAGATCCCACCACGGGCTCCCAGATGGTGGGGTGGGTGCAGCAGACTTCAGTGTGGTTTGGATCAGCGCCCCTGTGGGGCTGCCAGGCTCACTGTTTTAGGGTTCTCCTGGGACATGAGACCAAATATGAGAGTCATTAGTGCATTTATCTTTTTGATGAGTAAATGTAATGGTATTTTGGGAGAATAAGGCATGGATTTTGAGACCTGGAGTCATGTTTTGTGTTTGCCGTTTATTTTTGTATTTGTTACACGGACACATTTGTAAAAATACTATCCCTAGGCATTTGGTTTGCTATAAAATAGTACTTATCTTAAATAGACTGAAATGCTGACCATGTTGTTACTTTCTTCTGCACCTTTTACCTAGACACAATTTTGTCCAGCAAACCTAATGTCCTCCTGTTAGAGAGACTTTCTCTGATCACCCTAAAATAAATTAGCACCCCCACACAGAGGCACTGTCCACCCCCTGTAGCCTGCTTTGATTTTTCTTCATAGTACTACTTCCACCTGACCTTTCAGATACCATTTCCATAAGATCAAGGATTTTGGTTTTGTTTTGTTCCCTGCTATATCCCCAGAGTCTAGGATGATGCCTGGTACAAGTAAGTGCTCAATTATATTTGTTGAATGAGTGAATAAATTAAATGAAAGTATGCACATAAAATACCTCACAGTAACTGCACATGGTAGGAACTCAGTAATTGTTAGCAGTTAATATGTCAGCATATGAATTAGGAAACATACTCAGTTTTATGTTTCTTGTCTAAGAAACTTTTTGGCAGTGCTGCTTTATGTTTTTATATAAAAAACAAGTATTTTCAAGCTATTCTTAAAAGGGTATTTACCAGTTTTACACTTCGCTTGAATCATGTACCAAAAGACATTTTGTGGATTACAGTTGTGTGGTCACGAGATCAAACCACTTAACGTGCAAACTAAACTGACTGGAGTTTCTGAAGGACGCCACCATCACTCAGCGTTTTGTTTTCTAGCAGTCGAGATGATGATCGAGTTATAGATGCTTTGTCATCTCAGACTTCCCAGGGAAGAATGGAAAAGAATTGAGCTTCTCAGTAGTCATTGTATTATAAAACATTTATTCTTAATTTATATAATCTAGTTAATGTGGGTCCTCCTTTTCTTATCTTCCTTTTAACCACTTCCCTTTAAATATTTGCTCAAAAGCCACCCTGTAGGTGAGGCCTGTTCTGACCACTCCCCCTTAACTCCCTGAACTCCTGCTCTGCCTTACCATTTTATTTCTTTAAACCATAGCCCTTGGCACCTTAGAAGTTATTCTGTAATTTACTTAATTACAAGGTCCGGAAAAAGTCCAGCCATTGTTAATATAGCGAGAACAGTTTGCATGACATCAGTGCAACCTGGCAGCCATGGAGAGCGGACTGGAATGTGCATGAGTAAACAGTGTCGCCTTCACTGTACTCGTCAGTGGGGGCCGTGGACACCGATGAGTGAGCGTGTGT
>PVKM010014207.1:0-29342 GCA_004027735.1 Carollia perspicillata
AACATGGTCCCGCCCACCGGGAGAGCCTCTAGCAGACGATTGACGGAGGCAGCTGCTCCTCAGCAACTTCAGGGCTCCGGGTTCGGTTGTGACTAGGAAGGCGCTAGCCGATTAGATCCCGGGTAAGGGGGTTTGCTAGAAGTTGGACATCGGCCGGGGCTAGGGTTTCCCCGCGGTGGCAGCGCCCGCAGCCTCCGGTGAGTTTTGCTTCTCGGCGGGGCTTGGGGGCGGGATGGGGGGGGTGCGGGTTTCTCTGGGTTCTGGCGAGGCTTCCTGGAGGGCTGACCCGCCCCCTCCCCAAATCCCGCGGTGGCGGGTTGTCCGCGGGTTGCGGGGCTCAGCCTTTGACTTTAAAGTGTCCTTCTGCTTAGCAGTGACGTCTGGGAGGCCCTCTTCTCATCTTGTAGGCTCCTGGGGTAACCCTGAGACGCTACCCTGGGGACCCCCTCCGTGGTCACCCTGGCGCCCCGCCTGGCTCACAGTGGGTGTTCTGTACACGTGTGTTGACCGAGTGCATGTGACGCTGGCAGCCAAAACCAGCAATCCTCGGCATCCCGGGCTATCCCCGGCATCCCGGGCTCTGTGCAGCTTCGGTGTCGCGGTACCTACCTGTTGGGCCGTAGCTGACGCCGAACGGAGTTCCTAGGTAAAGCCATTGATCTAGTCTTCCGTTCAGCCGTGGGTGCCTGCTCGCCGCACCCTCTGGGATCTCTGAATTGATTTGTCCAAGCTGCTGTCATTAGCACTGATCACAGATTATTGTCATCATTTCTATGTATGGTTATTTTCTTTCCTTCCACCAAGTCCTGTTAAACCTTGTCATCTCGAACAGTGCTAAGTAAATAATTGTTGAATGAAGGAACAGGCCTCCTAAACTTGATAATGCCAGGTCTAAAACAGGCTTGTGGGGTCTGGCTGTTTCCATTGTAGGAGAGAAGTTAGTATGTGAGCAAATGAGTAGAATTTACTAACTCTCAGGGCTCATACAAACCCTTTTTGTGGCACTTAACCTTTTCTATCTTATGGTCATGAACTCCAGTGTGATTTAAACACTTTCTTTGTATCCTTCACAGTGTGTAACAATTTACATGCACTCCCCAGATATGTGAATGCATTCAAATAGTTGCCTTGGAATCTTCTTATGGCTGGAATTGAAGCCATAAGAAAAGCATAAGAAAAACAGACCAAAAGTGCAAAAGAGGGACTGATTTCACTGGGGAACAGGATAGGGAGAGCATCTTGAAGAACGTGGCATTTTTATCTTCAAAGCGGTGGTATTATTTGAAAGTTTCCCACAGGCTGAACCTTCACCTTTTCTCAGATATGCTGAATACCCTTTGTTTCTTTAACCTCTTCTGTAGCCAGCTGACTTATTCATCAGTAATAATATGATAACAACTAAAATGTATTGATTGCACTCTATGCGCATTATCTTGGGAATCCTCATAACCAATCTTTGAAGTAGGTACTATTTTTACCCTCATTTTAGTAATGAAGAAATGGAAACAGTTTGCTCTAAGTTGTGTGGCTGATAAATAAAAGCCAAAATTGAGCCCAGGTTGTCTGAGTGAGTTCCCTCAGTCTTAACCACTTTCAGCAGTATTGTGTGCTTGAATATCTATCTTTAAGCAAGTCTTTGCTCTCTGTGAAACTTCCCTCAGCGATCCTTTCTTAGGCAAAGTTAATATTTACTTTGGTACTTTATTATAGAATTGATTACAATGTATCACTATAACTATTAATTTATAGCATTGTTATCATTGTTTCCCTAACAATGGCTATTACCCTGTCTTAGATATATGTAGGATACAACCTGACACCCAGTAAGTGCTCAGTAAAATTTTATTGAAACAATGAATCAATATAGGGCAACATGAATGTATTACATTCATTCAACAAATATTCGTGCCTACCATGTCCAAAGGGTGGTGTAGATACATTTAATTTCTGCTTTCAGAGTGCTTGTAGGCTCTCAGATGAGGCAGAAACAATATTACTTTTGCTTTTTAACTAAACACCACTGGTCTTCCTTCTCATGGCAGGGAGGGCCATGAGACAACATAACCAGGGACAACAAAGTGACTACTGAGGCTGAGTCCTTCCTACCTGAGTGTCACGAAAGGAAAGAACATAACTCTAACTCTCAACTTTAACTCTAAGTCTTATTAATAGATTCAGAAAAGTTATCTACTTAGGAAAAAATTATTAACTAGCTTACAGCGTACTGTATACTTATTTTGCATCATGATTTTTAAAAAATAATTCAATAAATATAGAAATATTTACTTTTTATAAGTGGGATAGTACTGCCAAATTTATTCAAAAGTATGTTTACTAGGGCAAATGTTCTTTTTCAGTATATTAATATTAATTTTCAAGATGATTTTCCTTTTAACATTTTTAAAAAAGATTTTGTTTTATTTTTTAGAGAAAAGGGAGGGGAGGGAGAAAGAGAAGGAGAGAAACATCAATTGGTTGTCTCGTGCACCCCCCTGGCTAGTGACCTGGCCTGCAACCCAGGCATATGCCCTGACTGGGAATTAAACTAGTGACCTTTCAGTTCTCAGGCCAGTGCTCTATCCACTGAGCCACAGCATCAAGGACTCAAGATGATTTTCACAGTTGATACTTTCACTAGCAATTCATGAGGATGTCTGTTTCCTACAAAGGAGCCATCATAGATGTTACCAATTTTTTTTTTGTTTTGTTTTCAATTTACGTGAAAATAGTATTTCATTCTGTAAATGACACTTTGAATTCTTCTTGAGTATAAGCATCTTGTCCAGTTGATTGTGCATTTATGTTTCTTTTTTTAAATATCTTTTAAAAAAGATTTTATTTATTTTAGGAGAGAGAGAAAGGGAAGGAGAAAAGAGAGGGAGAGAAACATCAATGTGTGGTTGCCTCTTGTGCACCCCACACTGGGGACCTGGCCTGCAACCCAGGCATGTACCCTGACTGGGAATCAAACCAGCAACCCTTTGGTTCCCAGGCCTGTGCTCAATCCACTGAGCTATACCAGTCAGGGCATGTTTCTTTTTTAAAAAAATGAAATTGTCGGTTGTGTATTTTTAAAATTTTTTCCTATTTCTTTGTGAGAATTGTATTTTGGGACTTTATCATATGTTTTGCAAATATTTTTCTCATTATTATTATTATTATTATTAGTTTATCTTTTGACTTTGATAATGAGGTATTTTTCCATACATGATTTTAACTTGTTAATAATGATATCTTTTGCCATTACACAATTTTTTTACGATTAAGTTTCTATCAAGTTTTTTCTTTATGGCTTCTGGGTTCACTGTCTTGCTATTTTTTTTTTCAAAAGTGATCTCTTATTGTTCTGAATATTATAGTAAAGTCTCTGATAGTAGTGGTCATTAGTAGTGATTAATAAATTGAAGAAAAACATTAGTTTTTATTTTAAATTTTAATTAAAATAGTCATTATGTTTTTAGTCTTTTTCCCTAACCATGGCGTGTTTATCAAATTTGCCTTTATGCCTAAAATAGTTCCTTAAAGTCTCTGGTAGTTTGCACTTTTCAGAAGGAAAACTTGTTCCTATCTTTTCTTCCCCAATGGAGAGAGGTTTTGGCTTTTCCAGATATTTTTCAGATTTCTTCTTTAATGACATGGTATGAATTTAAAATGTCATTCAAAAGAAGATATGCTTTGGTCTTTTACATTCTCCTCACTTAAAAATAAAAATACCTTGTAGGATTCATTATTCTCTATCTGAGAAAACGTGGGCTCTTGTAGACCTCAATGTTCTTTTTCAACATTCAACAGATTAGTGGAAGGTTAGCGAGAAAATTTAAAAAAAAATCCCTTTCTTTTACCTAATAAAGGAGAATTTAACCCAAATTTCATCTTCTGGCCTTAATTGTAAAACGCAGGAAGATGTGGAGAGCACTGTAAAAGTGAAAAGCACGAAAGATTATTTAGGCCTGGAGCCTTGAGGGATGTCTTTAAGGTCCAGTGTTGGCCTCATTTCTTTTACGGAACCAGGATTTAAATGGACTAGCATTTTCATTATCTATAGATTCTATAGACTCGATGTTCATTGGCAGTGGTGAAAAAACGTACGGACACGAGCTGCGTGTTTTCCCCTCCCCCATTCAGCTACATTGTAGACTCTTGGCCATATTCCGATCTCCATCTCAGGCGCTTCTCAGGGGCTCACCCGGCTGCGGGGTGGACACTAGGTGTGTAGGTTCCCCAGACTAATGTATTTTCCCTGTCAGTGAAAGTGCGCTCCTGTTCCTTCTTCCTCGCAGCTCTGGCACAGGGACAGCAAGGAGCATGTCTGGTCTGAGGAGCAGAGGCTGGCTGGAACGGTGCACAGTTAATGCAAGGAGTTGAGATGGTAGAGTCGAAAGGGATGGGCAGGGTGCAGGGATCGGAGAGGGAGGGATAAAGAAGGGGGACTGCAAGTCAGAGTTTGGCCAAGAAACAATTCAGTCCTTGAAAAACAAACTCGACTTGTGGGGATTTTAGCATTGAAAGTCATATTTATGTAAATCTGTAATACTGTATTTCACCTACTCTAAGTGCACATTTTCTTTTCACATTTTTAACCTCTGCAAAGTCAGGTTGTGTTTTAAAGTCAATGGTGCGTCATGATTTAATTGGCCACATCTCTCTCTTGGTGGTACAAATGGAACTGTCATACAGTCAAGGGTGCCTTGGGTCTGAGGAAGTGGAATGTCTTTTTCTATGGAGCTGCTTACTGGCTTGTAGAAAAGTTTGTGATCACAGTTCTCAACTGTTAACACAAAGGAGTTTAGTTCTTTATGGCAAAATGCTTTTGGAAGGCTGGGCCTGTGTTCCTTATTCACTTCCAGTTCAATGACATTTTTGAGCCTGAGAAGTGTAGCGAAGGAGCTGTGGCTCACGCTCCCATCACGGTGTGTTTCCCTGGCACTCAGGAGCAGGACTGAGTGGGGGCCGCGGCGGGGAAATCGATGAGCCTGCCTCCGGTTTTGTCAGGGTTGTTCGGAGCTTTGAAATTCTCAGTGGTAGTTTCTGTGTCGCGTCAGGATTCCTAAGTGTAATTCAAATCATCAGCAGCCTTTTGACGGTAAGTGGTTGAAAACCCATTTCCTGCTGCCGCTTCTGCCGCTGCAGTTACCGTTCTCCAGGGAGCTCTTGGTGTTGCTTTTGGAACTGGAACCTCGCAGTGGTACCACTTCATAGCCTTTGCTCTGTTTTTCTGGAGTGTTTTTTCCCTCTAGAACCTGATTTTATCAAGTTTAAGAGCAGGGCATTTACCGCTTATGGTTTCGTTGTGAGCTGCACGCAGGCTGCCAGACTGTACGTGGTATTGGGTGGCAGTCCTTCTCTTGGGCTTAGGGGCTCACCTGTTGTAACTCGTGAGGTTTGGGTTTGTGGCAGTCGAAGGTGGAAGCCAGTTGTGGAGGATGCTACCTGTGCCATATCAAACATACAGCATTGGAAACTTGGAGCATATGTTTAAAATTTTTATCTTTTGGCACATTTCTAGTATATTATTATCTTATTTTTTTTCTGTGGACAAAAGTCTTACTGTATTGAGTTATGTTTTCTACAATACTAGGAAGGTCTAGTCATTGGTTTATTGGCTTTTTGCGTGTCTTTCTATGAATTGCTGTCACATAGCTGTTTTCTGGGAACCACAATTTGTAAGAACCCACGTTATATCGGGAGTACTAACCGTTTGTCGTACGTGAATTGCATGTGTCTTCTCCCTGGCTGCTGCTGTCTCTCTGTGTGGCATCTCTTGTGCAGAGAGATCGGCCGGCGAGATTTTGGGGGATATTTCGAAACAACCCCTTTCTTGTCCTGCAGGAGGACCATGTCACTAGACTTTGGCAGTGTAGCGCTGCAGACTCAGAACGAAGATGAAGAATACGACAAGGAAGATTATGAAAGGGAGAAAGAGGTAAGTTGCTCAGAAAGAAGACTATATATCCAATCTTAAACAGTTTTATTTCCTGGTCAAAATTATGTCTTCTTTTGTCAGTCTGAAGGAATTTATAATTTTTTTAACTCCTAAAATCTAATCAGTATGTGAACTTCTAAAAGGCGGATGAGTAGAATGCTTCCATTTTGGAGACAAGAATAAATCACAACCTTGAAGTAAGTATGCCACTAGATAAGTGGTTAGATTCTTCACAGTATTTTTTTCCTCAGGTTTTAAAACTTTTTATTTGCATATTAAAAAAACTGCATTCCAATAATTAAAATCATTTTAACAACAAAAAAAGATGGCACTGTGATTAACCTGCATTTTACAGCCTGCAGGACACCCTGGACCAGCTTGGTTTTTCCTCTAGGTTTCACTCTCTCCCACCCAGCTTCCCTCTTCACCAACAAGCAAGTTCTTCTCCTTCCCTGCCAGCCAGAGAGGCAGATGGGAGGGAGCGGCAGGTGCGGCCTTCCCTGTCAGTAGTTCTGATGTGAAAAGGGGCAGCACAGTCATTTAAGCTGATCCCACCTCTTTGTGGCTTACAAAGTTAAACAGCTAAAAGAAGTGAAATAAGAAGGCAGTGCTTGTGGAATGAATGTACAGTGCATATTGGCGGTGCGGGCCTCATTACGATTCGCCTGCTTGCTTCTCCCGTTCAGTCGTTTCTTTGGAAGGCAGTGGATTTTTCTCTTGCGCTTCTATCTTCAACTTTGACATTGAATTTCTCAATCTCGGCCACATCGGGTTTATCAGACCCGGCTGCTGAGGAAGCCCAGGGAGGCGCACGAACGAGAGAGGAGTCCGATCTGCTCGGTGACTGCCACCGAATCTCTTCACAGTATTTCATTTAGAAGGCAATGGCTGGCCTTGGAGGCAGATGGCTAGATTCTAGTTGCTTGGAACATTGCCTAGGCCAAGCGCAGCAAGGTTCTTTGCTTCAGGCAGCTTACATCCTAGTGGAGACAGAACATAAATAAGTAAACGAATGAAGTCGCTTGAGGGAGTGATGACTTAGCACTGAATAATGATAGGGGAACAAAATAGGTTTATGTCAAAGCAACTGGTAGGGAACTGGGGAGGGAAGGTCTCTTGAAGGAGGAAATACTTGAGCTGAGACTTGACTCCTGAGAAGGAGGAGCCTTGTAGAAGCCTGAGGAAGAATGTTCTAGACCAACAAGTGTAAAGCCTGGAAGTCGGGAAGAGACCCTGCAGGTCTGCAGAACAGCCAGAGGCTGTGGTATCGTGATGGTGTGAGCAAGGGCCGAGTGATGGGGATAGAGCAGAGCGGTGCGGGGCCAGACCTTGGTCACGGCAGGATGTTTTTAGTGTGTTCTGGGGCAATGGGAAGCCAGTGGAGAATTTTTTTTTAAATCCGTACCTGAGGAGATATTTATTGATTTGAGAGAGAGAGAGAGAAGAAGGAGTGGGAAAGAGAGAGACAGACATTGATGTGAGAGAGAAACGTGATTGGTTGCCTCCCTTACGTTTCCCGACTGGGGACTGAACCCACAACTTAGGTCTGTGCCCTTACCAGGGATGGAACCTGCAGCCTTTTGGTGTATAGGACAGGTCAGTGCTCCAACCAATGGAGCCACCCTCGCCAGGGCTAACATAATCCTTTTTAGTAGTTATGATGGACCATTAGTGTTAACAGAAAGCAAGGAATAAAGAATCAGTTGCCCATGTGGCTGGAAGAAGAGTTAGGGCAGAGATAGAAAACTGGCAGCTCAGTGGATTTTATCCATAGACATGTATTATTTGGTTGCATGATGTACTTAAAATACAGAATTATACTTAAAGATAGGAAAATTTCATAGAATAATTCAGAGTTTCTGGCTTGTCTTCAGACGTTCTAAGCCCTGGCCACATGTGGCCTGTGTCTGCACGAAGCAGCAGGAGAGCAGGAGTGAAACAGTGGCCCCCCGAGCCCCCCACCCCTCCCAGCTGTCTGCAGCCCCCACCTCTCACACAGACATGGGCTTAGCTTTTGGCCCTGCGGGCTTTGTGCTCATAAATCCTCTGCCAGGTCTCCAAGGGCATTGAAGTTCGTGACCCTGGTCAGGGTTTTCGGATTTTGACAGGGGCCTTCATGACCACTGTGTGGCAAGGATGGGGATGAGGACTTTCTGTTACTTTGTGAACTCACAGCATGAGGTTTTCACGACCCTGATGGCTTTGGATGGCTGGCTGGAATTGAGCTACTGGGATTCTTTAGGAGGATCAGTTTAATTAATTACTATAATAGACTTTAAGGAAGAAGAAAAAATCGATGCTTTTTTTCATTGGAAAAGATATTAAGAGACGGGAAGGGTATTAGAGAGGGCGTACTGCCAACCGGATTGTGTGGTGAAAGTTTTAAAGGGGTATTAGTTAAGGAAGGAACTTACTCTGGATAATACAGGAAGTAGCCTTGGGATGGCGTCTTGGTAGATGATATGCTGGAGCAGAGATTTCCCAGAGGGGAGCAGTGCTGACGAGGCGACGTACCTAGGGATAAGTGTTTCCAGCAGAGCGGAAGAGGAGGGCATGTGGGTGACTGGACTCTGTCATGCTGATCGTGATTCATGTTAATAAAAAGAGTTTCATGTGAGTAAAAAGTAGTTTTACCTTTTTGTTAATTACTGCAAGGGAAGAAGTTAGATCAGAGTCTAGGGAAATTTAGATTTTCAGCAACAAAAATTCAGAATTAGTCCTAGAAGTCCAGCTGTATATATATTTTGTCACTTAGGTTAAAACAATGAAGTGACTGATCAAACCTGAGTTCGTTTGCACATCCAAAAGCCTTCTCAACCCCCCTCACTCCCTGACCCTACAATAGCAGAATAGTGAGGTCATGGTCTTGAGAGGTTAGAGAAAAGAGTGTTCTCTCCTTGCCTGCCTGGTTGGTAGCTTTGCGGTTGCCAGCTGGGTTGTGTTAGCAGTGGGCTAACGCATGGGGTTTTCTTTACTTGGCGAATCACTTTGCGTTGGGTTCACTGGTGCAGGAGGAATGCGTGCACCGAGGCTGTGCTGTGGGGCCGGCCGAGCAGGCCCTATCGGACTCAGAGTTCACCTTGCTGAGGCCTCTGAGATCCTCTCTTTGTGGCAGAATACCCTTGATTTTGACCTTCTGGTATGAGTGGTCAGTTGCCAACACAATATGCTTTACCGAGCAGAGTTTTAATTTTGGTGCTTTGGGTCACTTGGGATTTTGTTCACACGTTCCCGTAAGTTAGTGAATAAGCCAGAGCCGACTTCCAACTTGCGTGCCATCCTGAGTAGCAGCTCTGCAATCTTCATCTTGCCTTTTCCATTTCTATTCCCTCCATTGTCTTCAGTAAAGAGCAAATGGAGAAAATGCATTTAATCTTCAGAAAGACAAAGCATTTAGCAAAGTGATTTTAATATTCAGAGGTTTAACATATAGACCAGTGGAATCTCAATCCACAGCCCACCATGACTAGTTTTTTTAAAAGCTCCAAGAATTTTGCAGGAAAGCGAGGCACCATCATCCTTTCTAAATTGTTACAATTCTAAATGATATCTTGGTACAAGTTTGGTACAAGCTTGGCCCTGTGGGCCAAGGCATCACAGGGGAGTGTGTAACCCACAGGAAACACAACAGATTGGGGTGCAGGGGAGTGGGGATATGGTATCATGTTGGTCAGTGTTCGTACACCTTACCACTCGTTGGAGCGCATCACTTTCCTGCTCTGCCATCTGAGAACTGCTGATATAATGATCTTTCTTGCTACTAAGTAAACCTCACCCAAACTATTTTAGGGCAACTTTTACTTGTAAAGCTGGCTCAGAGAAGAAGAATTGAAAAGTTCTTTTATTAGCTCAGTCATAATGTGGCAGTGTGATTTTACAAAATATTTTTCACCTGAAGTCACTGTGCTTTGGGATGTCATTGTCAGATACTATAGAAATATAGTTGTTACTGTGATAGGAGTGATTGCTACAAACTTTAAAGTTATTGGTAAAACCACAGCTTATGGTAGATTGTCATTTGGGAACTCCAGTAGGCTGGAGTATACAGGCACTTTCTGCAGTATCATGGGAAGTAGCTCTGTGATTATCACTTGGTTCTAGATAATAAAATTATGTATGTATGTATATATACATATATGATATATATGTGTCTATATACACACATATTTTGGAGCTGATGGTTTGGGGCAGAAGTTGTTAGTGATCTGTGCTATCAAGATAATACTTGCTGATGCTGGTTCATTTAGTGATGCTATATTTGAAACCTGGAAAATGATCTTGAGTAGAAAGGTAGGTGGTTTAAGTAGCAGATGGCAGACAGAAACTTGCACTTGGTGATACCAATTTTGAGGTCCCTCTTGGTTTTTATATTGGTGGTACTCTAATCGATTTATAAAGCACCTCTGAGCTTAGAAGTATGCATTTTAGACATAAGATTTCCATTGCATAGCCTTTCTTTCGTGGGTTTTTTTTACTGCCTTGTTTGATATAATTATGGAAACATTTTGATATTTTGTCCCCACTAGAGGGAGTTGTAAAGCTAATATTTGTTAACATTTTAGGAGTATATTATTTGCCTTGTTGAGTGGAAATTTCTTGTCATCATCCAAGAAAATCAAAGAAAGAAATGGCTGATATTTGTATTATATTTTTCTGATGTATTTCTTTAGCAGTTTCTTTATCTAGATTGGGCCTTTGAATGTTTCCCATAATGTGTACGTCTGTTTCAGGGCCTGTCACAATGGGAACAAAACATTGAACTCTGGCAGGCTGAAGTTTGACTGTATCCAGACAGGTGGAAATAAGTACCTTCCAGTGATGACTACTTGTCATGTAGAAGAACATAGGTGTGGAAATGAAGAGATTCGGGCTCTGGTGTTGGCTCTGGGACTGTCACTCACTTTCCTTGGGCCCGCCCCGACCCTCTCTGGGCCCTGGTTTGCTGACTGTTGGGAGAGGTGGGGCCTGGAGAAGCCCCACCACCGCTTCCAGGCCCAAAGTTCTATTCTGTGTCATCTGCAGCACAGCCCATATTGTCTAATTTTGCCATATTTCTTTTTCAGATATGTGGCAACCTAGACAAAGTCTTCCCCACTGACATTATAAAATTTAGTTCAACTAATGGAATGGATTTTGTTTTTAATCCTGCCCAGAGTATAATTCAACAGCTAAAGTTCCAGCTGTCAAGTTATTTGAACCTTTATGAATCTCATACTAGGCCTTTTCAAGGATGTTTTTTAACTTGGCTCTTAGGTTAAAATGAAGATTCTGCTTAGGGTATATCCATGAAAGCATTATTTAATAATTCATATTTGAAAATATCAAATCTTCTGCACATGCTTAGGGGGTAACCCGCTCACAAGGCACATGACCGTTGGCAGTCCCTTTGCGGCTTCTCTCCCGGGGGAGGACGTACAGTCTGTAATGTGAGAAGTCTTGCTTTCGTGAATGTCGAGGATTACAGTCTCTGAATACAGTCCGTTTAGTTAATTTAAGTTGAAAATCCTCACAGAAGGTTTCGTGTTCTTTGCTTTACGTTCCTCGTACCCATAGACTTTTTTGGATGTTCTACATAGGTTATTGTAAAGTGTTTTGTTGCTGAAGTTCTTAGAGTAAAATGTCCTTATTTTTCCCTTTCTTTTCAAGGAAGAATCATGTAAGTAGTAAGGGGAGACGGTTTTATCTAATGGTTTAGAACATACTTCAGTAGAAGCCTTAGCAATAGCAAATTATCATTTTTTGAGGGAAGATATCTCTTCATTTTTTAAACTCAGTTGATACACAATGACATCCCGCTGAGAAGATTGCATTTGCAACCAAAAAAATAGTTTGATGACTTTGAAAGTAATGAGTGGAATTAAGTCTTGTCATTTGTAAGGATTGTTATCTTTGCCCTTTGATGTATTTGGTAGTTGGGTGGATCTTTACCTAGGAAAATTTATAGTTTCTAAAATTTTTAATTTGGTAACATGTATAAATTGATCTGGTAATTTCGTGTTTTATGGCACAAGTTTCCATAACCAAAAGCAAAATCTGCTTGACAGTGAATATGAGGAGGGAACACTTAAAATAGTTTTTTCAATTATAGTTGATATTCATTATTCATTAGTTCCAGGTGAGCAATGTAGTGTTTAGACATTTATGTAACTTACAAAGTGATTCCCTGTAAGCCTTGTACCCGCCTGACACCATGTATAATTATATTATTGACTATATTCCTTATGCTGTGCTTTACATCCCGTGACTGTTTTGTAAGTGACAATCTGTACTGCTTAATCCCTTCACCTTTTCCATCCAGTCCCCACCCACCCACCTTTGTCTGGCCTATTGCCCTTAGCATAATACTCTATAGGTCCATTCATGTTGTTGCAAATGGTAGGATTTCATTCTTTTTTATGGTTGAATAATAGTGCATTGTATATATGTACTATTATATATGTACCGCATATATGTATATATATATGTACCGCATCTTCTTTATCCCATCATCTTTTGGTTGGAGTATTTAATCCATTGACACAGGTATGTAGTGGGTCGACCAAGAAGTCTGTTTGTTTTTTTCCTTACAATGGTTCTAGTCGTGCTTAGTTTTCTTTAACTTCACTTGAGGCAGTTGTGTTAGATTGCAGTGTCACAGCTGTCGCATCAGTGTGCATTTAAAAAGCTGTCAAAATTGGTGAATTTTTCTGTAGCCATTTTAATATCGAAGATGGAAGAAAATGCACAACATTTTAGGCATATTATGCTTCATTATTTCAAGAAAGGTAAAAATGCAACTGAAATGCAAAAAAAAAAGATTTGTGCAGTATATGGAGGTGGTGTGACTGATGGAATGTGTCAGAAGTGGTTTGCAAAGTCTCATGCTGGAGATTTCTGGCTGAACGATGCTCCAAGGTCGGGTAGGACAGTTGATAGTGATCAAATCAAGACATTGAGAACAGTCGACGTTCCACCTTGCAGGAGATGGCCAACATACTCGAAATATCCAAATTAATATTAAGTTATTGGTGAAAATGAAAAGTATCTTTTATTTTATGGGAAAAAATTACAAACTTTTGGCCAACCCAATAGTTATTGCCATTTTATTAACTGTTTTCTGATTGTTTTTGTCGTTCTCGGTTCCTTTCTTATTCTTTTGCTGTCGTCTTTCGTATGTTGATGACTTTCTGTTGTGTTGTGTTTGAATTCCTTCATCTTTATGTCTTGCATATCTCTTATAGATTTTCGGTTTGTGCTTACCGTGTGCTTCATATGTACCAAGCTATGTTTATAGCAGTCTGTTTTAAGTTGATGGCTGTTTAAGTTCAAACGCATTCTAAAATCACTACCCTTTTAACCCGCCCCCTCCACATGTATGTTTTTGTCATTATTTTTTACTTTTGTGCGTGTGTATGCATCCCAAAATTTACTATTGTGATTACACATGATCTTCCTCCTTTTGCCTTTTCACCTTGGTACCACCTTTACTGTTTGCTGTTATGTGTTTGCCTTCGTTGATGAGAATTTTGATCCACTGCTTTTATTATGACTTTGTCAGTGAGAATTTTTTTTTGTGTGTTTTTTCTTATTCATATTTTTTTAATTTACTTTCTTTTTCTTAAGTCTCTCTTACAGTTCTTGTAATACTGGTTTGTGAGTGATGAACTCCTTCAGGTTTTTCTTGTTTGGGAAGCTCGTTATCTCTCCTTCACTCTAAACGATCGCCGTGCTCCGTAGAGGAATCTTGTTGTATGTCCTCGCTTTTCATCACTTTGAATATTTCAGGCCAATCCCTTTAGGCCCGAAAAGTTTCTGTTGAGAAATCAGTCTTGCGGGAGCTCCCTTGTAGGTAACTACTTTTCTCTTGCTGCTTTTAAGATTTTCTCCTTGTCTCTAAACTTTGGCCTTCTGACTATGCTGTGTCTCGGTGTGGGCCACCTCAGGTTCATACTGTGCGGGACTCTGCCTCCTGGACTCGAATGCCTATTTCCTTTGCCAGGTTAGGGAAGTTTTCCATGATTATTTCTTCAAATAGTTTTTTAATCCCTAGCTCTCTCTCTTCTCCTGGTATTCCCACGATGAGAATGTTGTTACACTTGATATTTATTCTAGAGGTCTCTTAAACTATCTGTATTTTTTTGGGGTTTTTTTTTTTTGGCTGTTCTGATTGGGTCTTTCCTACGACTTAGTCTTCCAAATCGCTGATTCAGGTCTCTGCTTCATCTAATCTGATGTTGATTCCCTCTAATGTCTTCTTCATTTCCGTTATTTTGTTCTTAATTTCTGACTGGTTCTTTTTGTTTCTTATCTCTTTGTTAAAGTTCTCACAGAGGTCATCTATTCTTTCTCTAAATTCATTGAGCATCATTATAATCAGGGTTTTAAACTCTGCATCTGGTAGATTTCTTATCTTCATTTTGTTTAGTTCTTTAGTTCTTTTTTTTTCCTGTTCTTTAATTTGGGACATTTTTCTCTGTCTCGTTTTGGCTGCCTCCCTGTGTTTGTTTGTGTGTATTAGGTAGAGCTGCTACATCTCCTAGGCTTGGCAGAGTGGCCTCATGTAGTAGGTGTCCTACTGGGCCCAGTGGTGCCATCTCCCTGTTTACTTAAGCCCAGTGCCCTAAGCCAGTGTTTTGGAGGTGTGTGCCCTGCATTGTAGTTGGGCCTTGATTGCTGTCGGCATGCCAGTGGGTAGGATTGACCCTCAGGCTGACTGGCTTTGAGGGCTGGCCTAGGCTGTAGCAGACAAGCTGTTGTGGAGGGCTAATGCCACAGAGTGGGGTTTCCTTTAGCAGGGCTCTGGTACCCACTGAGGCTCCCTTTGGGTGCGCCATTTGTGGTGCTAATTGTGTGGTGCTCTGTTGCTGCCTGAAGCTGCCCACCGGGTGTGTTAGTTTTGACACCTCTAGGGAGGGGCTCTCTTGCAGGCCAAGGTCAGGCACTGCCTGTGCCTGGCCCTGGCCACCTGGTAAAGAGGAGGGCACACTTTGATTCTGGGAAATGGAAGCTTTAGGGGTGGGATTTTGTTTCTGAATTCCTCATTAGGAGGACTTACCTCATTTAGCTTCTCTCTGCTCTGAAAGTTATCGAAGTCGAGGAATATGGCCCAGCTATGTCAAAGAACATGGCAGAGAAAGCTTTTAAAGGTGAATACAATGATTTAAAATGTTAGCAGATATAAAAAATAATTTATAAGGCACTAAAGACTACAGGGATGATTTTACTGGTTCATAATTTTCTTATGGATCCAGAAACATTCAGAAGAACTTATTGCTTATACTCAAATAATCTTCATAGATGCCAATTTTGTTAATACTTTTTCAAGGACACATTTGTGGTGTCACAAAGAAAGCTACAAGAGCTGCTTAATTGTTGTGTAGCTTTTTATGTCTTTGTGAGGGGGAAAATGCCCTGCCCAGATGTCCCTGTCAAGGTTCCCCTGAATTATAAGGCTATGTACTTGCACCTCACTGAAGATTTAGAAGAAAATATTCTTTCTGTACAGGAGTCCTTACTTGATGTAAGTATGAAAGATTTATTCTGCTATTTTCTTTTCCTGTATACTGTGTGGGGGTAGTCTTTTTTGTTAAAGCAGTGATACATAATTGTAGACAAAACAGTTTGGACTTTTTAAAAAGACCTTATAGATGGTTTTCGTCGTAGGCAATTTTGAGTGTAAAATCACTTTGTTACCTTTTACTTGAGGCACATTTCACATACTAATCTGTTGACATGTACTGTTTTTAGTGTTGTTTCTTCCGTGTTTTATTTTGTATGTTTTTGGGTCAGCTCTGATATCACTAACTCTCAGAATGATTTCTCAGTTACCCAGCATGAGCAGGGACCGATAAAGCAAGGCCTGACTTGTTTGTCATAGTGTCAAATACATTTTGAGATGAAGATAACTTTTCATTTGACTGTTTTTTCTTTTGTTTCATTTGTAAGGACCCAAATGGATTGAGAGAACCATTAAAAAAAATCGCCCAGTGAACATAAATATGTCAGGGCCTGAGGAAGTGTCCCTCCCTCTCCTCCTCACACACCTCATTTCCATTCCCCAGTTGGACTTCGCCAAAGCAGTTACCAACTGGAGCTTACTTTTCAGACCTTTCTTTAAATATATTTATTTAACTATTACCTTATGTGTTTTGTTTATGAAAGTTTTTTAAATTATAAATGTAATACTCAAATATGTTTCATAGCTGCATTTTATTTCTTTTATTATAATGACAGAGAAAGTGGGGGGAAAATCTGTCGTAGACAAAGTGTCTAATTTTCTTCCTCCAAGGTTTTACACAGGGTACTTAATATCTTAAAAATTCACTCATCGCATAATTTTATAGGATTAATTTATGTACTGTGGAGGGACTCAGTCAACTTGTTAATTGAACTGGTGCTTAATTTGAAAGAGAAGTCATTATAAATAGTCTCCTTACTATTTAGTAATATAATATTTGAATCTGATTGTTACAGTTATATTGGGATTTCATATTGTATTGACATTTGAAGAAAGACACTTGCTGATAGATACTAAAATTCAGCAAATTAGACCATCTCTTTATCACAATTTATCTTGAAACTTGAATGAATTTATTCTATTTCTAGTTTTTATAGGCAGAATGTTAAAGATGTGAGTTTTTTAGAAAAAAATTGCAAAGTGAAGTCAAATGCTTTTAATGTCAATTTTTGAATTACGCTTTTGAGAATGCTAACTGTAGAAACCGAATCTTACAGCTCTCTTTTTACTCAGCTGTTTTACAACAGCTGAGTATTGTATATCTTTTCATCCTTGGAATTAGATGGCTGTCTACTAATTAGTCACTTCCCAAGAGGCTTTTGTCACGTTATTAGAGCTTTTGAGGGCTTCTAGGCCACCTGCCGCTGCTTCTGCTGTTCTCGCCACCTGGGCATGGGGCATCTGGCTATTCAGAGTCCCTGGGGAAAGTCTGATTATCAAGTGCCCAAGGTTTGGTTTCTGGTAGAACAGGATTCTGAGATTCAAGTCCACCCTGCGATAACATAATACAGTGATTGTACCATTATTATGGCTTGCTGTGCTTCCATCAAGAAGTTTTAAAATTCTGATATAATGTATGTCTATTTAAATCCAAGACCTTTGTAGAAAAAAATAAAACCTTCTAAAAATAAATCTTGAGATTGTCTATGCCCCTCTCCCCAAGGGAAATGATAAACATAATTTGTGTAGAATTAAAGACGTTTATTGAATGTAGAAATTAGGACCTTCTTGGACTTCTACAGTCAGAAGCCCAAGGCAGCTTGGGCTGGGCATCTTGTTTTGGAGCCAGTGTGACACTGACGCTGGCCCTCCGTCTCAGTTGCAGCAGCTCCTCACAGACCTGCCTCATGACATGCTGGATGACGACCTGTCCTCCCCGGAGCTCCGCTGTTCGGACTGCAGTGAGGATGACACAGAGGGAGGGTAAGGGCGTGAAGTCACTTTCATTTCTGCATTACATTTCTGTGAGTGTCCACCCCTTGATTCTGTGCAGGTAATAATAATGTACGTGATTATAAAATTGTGGACTCATTCTTAAACTTGTAGGTCAAGGTTGGAGGGAAAACATGTTAAAATCATAGGGTTCTTTGGGATATCTATGTCCAAACGAACGATAGGCTCTAAATCCAAAGTATTGATTTTCCTCAAGACCTCGTCGTTCTGAGCAATTGGAGATGAACTGGAGTGACCATCAGGTGCTGCCTAAACCTAAAAGTGTAAATGTGAGTATCTGGTGCGACAGTGATTTTGGTGAGGGTGGGACTAGGTCTGGGTGTTTTTGTCCTTACTCTTGTTATCTAATAGGACTATGATGAGATTCGGGATGTATATCCTGGAGAGGAAATTGGCAATGGCTGGGAGGAGACTCACAGGCAGACTGAAGACCGGCATCCTGGGTATCGTCCTGCAGGAGGGGAAGAGGACGGCGGAAGTGGTCGTAGTCCTCCGAGTAAATATGAGCAGACTGATTTCTATCACCTTCCTGAAAACTTTAGGCCGTACACCAAAGGTCAGAAGCAGGAATTTAATAACCAGCCAGCCAATGTAATCAAATTTACAGATCCTCAAAGGAATCATTTTCAGGTATTATAAGAACTTGACTTTCAAGGAGTTGCTTATTTGTGCCCACACATCTGTGTGTATTTAAGAAATGTATAAAAGTACAATAGTAAGATTTATTTTAAGTATAAAAATTTCTGAGTGCATTTGTTCAGGCTCTTGCTGAATTAGTCATTTTGTTTTCTGTTTACAATCTAATGAAACCACGATCGTAAGTCAGAATTTTAAAATAGAGGCTTTATGGAGGCAGTTAATTAAACACTAAAAATTAAGTTTGTTGAATAACCATCCTCATACACTGTTGCTTCTGGCTTCTACTACTTCACTGTGCTTCAGTGAGAGGCTGTGCTCAGTTATCTTGATATAGTTTTAAAGCAGTAAATCTGTGTAGACGACTATTTAATTACCATGACTTTCTAGTTCACCGAATAACAAATATAACAAATTTTAGGTCAAACACTTCAAAGTTGATATTGTTTTATGATGATAGAGCAGTAGACAGGATGAATGCTAAGGAAAGAAACACTTATTTTTAAAACCCTGGCATAGTTTAATGAAGTAAGACCTTAGGATACAGTTGGCTGTTTCAGAGACTTCCTTAATGACAATGAGTGCCTCATTTTGCCAGTAGCTATTCTGTGTCACTCAATGACAGGATGATTTTTTTCTTTTAAGGTAGTTGTTTCCTTTTCTATCTCTAAATAGTATTCATTTCACGGAAGGTATTGAATATTTATTACATATGAACGTGTAACACATGTTCTTGTTACTGCATATGTGTAGTTTGACGTTCCCAAGCTGTTGGCATCATCTAAGTCATTCTGAGTATTTCTCTACGGTCTTACTGGAGTTCTTGAGTGTTATTTATGGAATTGGCCTATGGTATGCTGAAAAGTGAAGTTAAGATATGAGAAATTATATTTTGCAGACTTTCAATTAACTGTTAAGTAACAGTAAGTTATTTTAAAGCAAGGATGTATGTATAAAATTTATTATTGTACCACAGTTAAGTTCCTTAAGTTCCTAAGGTGTCTAATTCAGAAAATTTTTGAGGACAAGGCCAAATCCTAATCGTCAGTTTCGTTTACCATCTTATAACAGCAATTTGGTACACCACAAGGCCCCGGTTGTCAAGGGCTGGAACCGTACACAGTGACTTACAAGCCGTATCAGGCTCCTGCTCAGAACAATGACTCGGCAGCCCAGGAGATCGCAGGAGGAGACACATTTGAAGGCCTGCAACAGCAGTTTTTAGCAGCCAATGAAAGTATGTATCAAGTTTATATTTATTTCCTATAACATGATTGGAGAATTTAAAACATTTTAAGCATGTTCAAGAGTTATTACTCTGTTAAGTATGGTAATTGAATTGCGGTTGGTTTTTTAAAAGAGCCCTATTGTTAGAGATATATCCTGAAGTATTTATGAGTAAACTGATAGGAAGTCTGGGATTCACTTCAGACAGTACCGTGCTGGGGGTGGTGCTGGGTGGGGAGACAGGTAAAGCCAGACTCTGGACGTGAGTTCATCGTCGTTGACTCTGAGTGATGAGTCCGTGGAGTTCACTGTGCTCTTTTCTCTACCTTCTTATGTATGTGAAGTGTTCCATAATAAAAAACTAAAATAGCATTTTCTGAACTGTACATTTGAGTTACTGTAGCTGGTTAAGACTTTTCATTAGCTTTATGTTTTTCTAACCGAATTCTAATTTGGAAAATGAAATGTACTTGTCCCTTCAGTCCTCGATTTTTTGTTATATGGAAATGTAATTTAGTAAGTGAGCATTATCATCTTAATTTTTTTCTTTTGACTTTTAGAGTTTTAGTATAATAATTAGACAATGCTGACATAGATTACTTAATGTTCAGAATTTAAGTTAGACTCCTATCTCAGGTTTAGTCACGTGGCACCTACCAAAAAAGTTTTTTGGATTGTATATGTATAAATATGAGAATGAGAAAAGTGCTACTATAGCATTTTGAGGAGATACAACACCCAGAACTAAGAATCAAAACTTGTACTCTGACCTGAATTAGTGCTTTCATAGATCCAACGTTCATTGTCAGACCCTGGCATGTGAAATAACTTCTAGTTGTCGTGCATGTCGAAAAACTGTGATTCTAGAGTGTGACAGCAAGCTTCTTGTTTGTTAATTTAACATTTAAGAGGCAGGGGATCTCTCTTTCCCTTCTTCTCTCTCTAAAAAGCAATGAAAAAATGTCCTCAGGTGAGGGTAAAAAAAAAAAAAGCAGCAGCAAGGGGAAAGTCATATTGGACATTCTAGGCTTTTCCGTGGCTGCGCCAGAGAAAACTGGGCTTCATGCTCTTAACTTCTTAGCATGGGTCCCGTTGTGCGCTGGGCTGCAGACTTGCATGCCCTCGAGCGAGTCAAAGCAGATGCGGGGGTGGCCTCTCCCTGATCGTGAGTCATTGTGGACTGAAGAGGTGAGCAAGTGGACAGTGCGTGTGTCAGGGCTGGTTTTAGGCTGTGTAAGTATGCACTGCCGCCGTGTCCCGGGGTCTTGGTGTTTTCTTTTTCAGTTCCTGTGTTCTGTTGCTGGTTCTGCATGTATAACCTTTTATCACTCTCTTAGTCTGCATTTTATTAAGTCGATTTATTTTCTGTTTAAGTCAGTTACACATTTGCCTAAATTTGGCATTTGGAAGGTCATTAAATAGTGTAATGATAGTGCCAGATTTAACGGTTATAGCTTCCTAGCAACAGTAGTTTGAAAAACTGACTTTGAAGAGAGGCGTGGCACGTACCCTGGGTTTATTCCTGGGCTGGCCCTGTTCCACGGCCCGAGAGGAGTTTTACTTGTTACAGTTTTCAGTCTTCAGTTTTTCTGGGTTTTAGCCACCTCTCTTTTTTAAAAAAGAGGTTTGCTTTGTTTGCTAGCAAGTCGGAGCACTGTTCTAGTAGAAAATGAGTATTTGTTGTTGTGTAGTTGAACCGTTATCCCTCTCCGATGGGTCATTTTTTATTTTTCCCCCAATCATTTTTAAGTGGTCCTTAAAATGACTTTAATTATTTCTGAAAGAAGACCTCAAAATCCTTTATTAATCTATTTATTAATTCAACAGTTAAGTGCCAGCATAAATATGAATATAATATAATCCTCACTCCTGTTTGTAATGAAAAATTTAGTGGAGATTATTAGAAATTATCTTTAATCTTTAAAAGTGATTTTGGAGAAGCGGATGTACTTATTTTTCAATTTTATGAGAGCGTAGAACTCTATTCCGCTGTAGTCAGTGTCAACGTAGGACACGTCCAGACCCGTAGGGAATTTTTATGAGTTTATTTGAGCCAAACTGATAACATATGCCAGGAAGCATATGTTGTGATGTGCTCCAGAGAATGGCAATTTTGCAGTTTATTTCATACATTAGAATCAAAGGAGAAGACATAAGGAATGTGCACGAAATCCATTGGTGGTAGGTTAAGGGGGTGGGAGAATGCGTAACAGGAGAATCTCTAAGGTTGGATAAGAAGTGGAGAGACATTTGCTTCTTCCACAGTGGTGGGTACAGGGGAACAGGTGATGATTGACACGGCAGACACAGCACTCACAGCCGGGATGTGGGGAACAGAGGGCAGTGAGGGCTTCTGTGGTCTTGTGCTCTGGGGCCCGGGGCTGGGCCTCCGAGGGGCAGGAAAAGAAGATTACTCTGACATTTCAAAGGAATGTTGTCCTAGATGCATAAGAACAATGGACAGGGCTCACTTAAGGTAAAGATTGACTTTTGCTAATGATGCTATAGACCTGGGACGTGACTACCTGCTATGACCCGCCCAGGTAGGAATTGTGATCACAACATCCTGTGTGGTTCCTTTTGGTCATGGAGCTTGTCAGGCCTGCCGTGTGCCCCCCTGAGGTTTATTGCACAGCCCCGGTTTCGTTCACATTGGTGTACATTTATTTTTAATTAGCAAAAATGGTAGTGATTAATGGTTATACTCTAAACTAGTGACTTTTCAAACTTTTCTGGCAGTGACCACAGTGAGAAGTGTATTTTTTACATGGAGATGTGGTCTACAATATTAATATATATAAGTATATATTAAAAAAACAAGTTTCACAAACTACTACTCATTTGTACTACATGGTGCACTCTGATATGTTCTATTATATTCTTTCTTGTTTTTTTTTTTAATTTAAGGAATGCTATTCACAGTCCACTGACTTGTTTTCGTGGTACTCCAATGAGTTGTATCCACAGTTTGAAAAACATTGCCCTAAATAACCACAAATTTATATTTTGGTATTCTTTTATCTAATAAATTGTTTCTAATTCCAAATCAGATTCTGCAGAAAATATGCAGATTATTCAACTTCAGGTGCTTAACAAAGCAAAAGAGAGACAACTAGACAACTTATTTGAAAAGTTAAATGAAAGTGACCGTCAAATCCGATATCTGAACCACCAGCTTCTGATAATCAAAGGTAAGGTAACAGCTGTTGTTGATGGGGATGCTGGAGATAGGCATCTTGTTGTCAGAACCCTCGTTTAAAAATGAAGCGTAGAGAGTTGCTGTACTTGTTCAGAGGAATCACAGTGAGTCAGTTAGAAGGAATCCAAACCCAGGGCTTTGACGCCTTTCCTGGGATTACCTCTCTCCAGGACACAGTATTCTGAGGTCCTCATTTTCTCCCTTTTCTTTCCTCTTCCTTCTGTTAGGCTTTTAGAATAAATGCACATAATTTAACTATGCTGATAGATAGCATGCTGTGCTAAAAGGTTGTTGATTAATTTCTTTTGGATGAAGTGTTACAATTCCCACAGAGACTTGTTTGCAAGACCTTCTCTGAGTCTACAAATTATCATAATGATTTAATCCAAGTAAGAGTTAGTGATCCAGAACTCCGTTAGGTGTGCCAAGGAGAAAGTGGAGCCGTACGTGGGAGAAGCACACAGAGAAAGTGCAGATTCAAATGGTAATTGCTGACTCCTCGTGCTTTTTGTAGTTTTGGTCAATGCTGAACTTTTACTTATAGACTGAACTCCAGCTCATTTCAGATTTAATTGATAGTGATAAAAGGTCTCTTTTTGTAATGCTCATAAAATTTATTTTGAGAGAAGAACTTGTGGGTTACCATGTAAAAAAGTATGTGAGCAGAATTCATGCTTAGGCGAATTTAAGAGTTCACTGCAAGTATTTATAAAAAGTAGTTACTCCTCAGATTTCTTTTTTGATTAGGGTTAGTCACATCCCTGTAGCTTCTCAAACAGATGCTAAACAGATGCTAAAATCACTGTTAGGAACTCTTTGGTCCCCAAAGGGATACAATGAGATTTTTGAAGGCAGTGGTCCTGGTTCTCTAAATTTCTTTTGTGTCATTCATGCATTCTTTTTTGGAACTTTTCTAGTTTTCTCTAAATCAACTAAAATTCATTATCTGAGTTAAATTGAATGCATCAACATTTATATGTAATAAAGATCTGGTATTCAATAGAGATTATGACAATTGGGGTTCCTGTACATTGACAAATTATTTATATGAACATTTTTAATGTTCTAGATGAAAAGGATGGTTTGACCCTCAGCCTTCGAGAATCACAGAAACTCTTTCAGAATGGAAAAGAAAGAGAGATACAACTTGAAGCACAAATAAAAGCATTGGAGACCCAAATACAAGCATTAAAAGTCAACGAAGAACAGGTAAATTTTTTAAAAAAATTCTCACCTGAGGATGTATTTATTTTCAGAGAGAGGGGAAGGGAGGGAGGGAGGGAGGGGAGTGAGAGAGGCACATCTGTGTGAGAGAGCAACATTGATTGGTTTGCCCCCCTGCCCCCACACATGCATCCAGGCTGGGGATTGAACCTGAAACCTAGGTACGTGACATGATTGAGGACAGAACCCACAGCCTTTTAGTGTATGGGATGATGCTTCAAATAACTGAGCCACCTGGCCAGGATGCTAAATATTTTATCTTAATTATTTATGCTAAAAAATCATTTACTTTTTTACCATAAATGTAAAGTTTAGGACTTCCAGCCAAAATGGAGGTGGAGGTAGATACACTTTGCCTCCTTGCACAACAAAAAGAAGGACAACAAATTTAAAAACAAAAAATAACCAGAACTGCCAGAAAATCGAACTGTATAGAAGTACGACAACCAAGGAGTTAAAGAAGAAACATTCATTCAGACCAGTAGGAGGGGCAGAGAAGAGGACTCGCAGCAAGGAAGTGCAGCAAGGCTGCGGCTGGCGGACCGTATGGTCTCACATTTGTGTGCAGATAAACTGGGGAGCAAGACCAACTATACAACCCAGGGTTCCAGTGCAGGAAAGTAAAGCCTCAAAACCTCTGGCTGAAAAAATGTGTAGGGGTTGTGGCAGCGGGAGAAGCTCCCAGCCTCAGAGGAGAGTTCGTTGGAGAGACCCACTGGCTTCTAGAACGTACACAAACCCACCCACCCAGGAATCAGCACCAGAAGGGCCCAATTTGCTTGTGGGTAGTGGGGGAAGTGACTGAAAGCTTACTGAGAACGGAGCAAGCAGCATTATTCCCTCCTGGACCCCTCCCCCATATACAGTGCCACAACGCAACCACATCGGTGGCCCCACCCTGGTGAATACCTAAGGCTCCGCCTCTTACTATGAAACAGGTGCACCAAGACAAAGAAATACCACCCAAATGGAAGAACAGATCAAAGCTCCAAAAATAGAACTAAGTGATGAAGAGATAGCCAACCTATTAGATGCAGAGTTCAAAACACTGGTAATCAGGATGCTCACCTGAAATGGTTGAATATGATTATAAAATAGAGGAAGAAGTGAAGGCTACACAAAATGAAATAAAGGAAAATATATAGGGAACCAATAGTGAAAGGAAGGAGACCTAGACTGAAATTAATGATTTGGAGCAGAAGGAAGAAATAAACAATCAACCAGAACAGAATGAAGAAGCAAGAATTCAAAAAGATGAGGAGAGGTTTAGGAACCTCTTGGACAACTTTAAATGTTTCAACATCTGAATCATTGGTGTGCCAGAAGACGAGGAAGAGCAAGAAATTGAAAACTTATTTGAAAAAATAATGAAGGGGAACTTCCCCAATCTGGCAAAGGAAATAGACTTCCAGGATGTCCAGGAAACTCAGAGAATCCTAAAGAAGTTGGACCCAAGGAAGCACACACCAAGGCACATCATAATTACATTAGCCAAGATTAAAGGTAAGAAGAGAATCTTAAAAGCAGCAAGAGAAAAGGAGACAGTTACCTACAAAGGAGTTCCCTTTAGACTATTTGATTTCTCAAAAGAAACCTTACAGGCAAGAAAGGGCTAGAAAGGCATATTCAAAGTCATGAAAGGGAAGGACCTATATCCAAGATTATTCTATCCAGCAAAGCTATCATTTAGAATGGAAGGGCAGATAAAGTATTTCCCAGATAAGGTCAAGTTAAAGCAGTTCATCATCGCCCAGCCCTTATGATATGAAATGTTAAAGGGACTTATCTAAGAAAAAGAAGATCAAAAATATGAACAGTAAAATGACAACAAACTCACAGCTATCAACAACTGAACCTAAAAATAAAACAAAAACATAAACTAAGCAAATGAGTAAAACAGGAACAGAATCACAAAAATGGAGATCACATGATAGGTTATCAGCAGGGAGTGGGGGTCAGGGAGAATATGGGAAAAGGTACAGGGACTAAAGCATAAATGGTAGGTACGAAATAGTCAGGGAGAGGCTTAAGAGTAGTATGGGAAATGGAGAAGCCAAAGAACTTATACGTACGACCCATGGACGTGAAGTAAGTGGGGGACTACTGGTGGGAGGGGTGGTGCAGGGTGGAGGGGAATAAAGGGGAGAAAAAAATGAGACAACTGTAATAGCATAATCAACAAAATATATTTTTAAAAATGTAAAAGGAAAAGTTAGTTAATGTTTGGTATGGTAGGACAAAATGTAGAAGAACTTTGAAGTTTATCTCTTTTTCCACCTTAAGCCTGCAGTTCTTTCCTTTCCTTTGGAGGAAGTGTGCTGTCCTTCATGCCGTCATCTACACACCAGAAATCTGGAGGAGACCTCAGCTGCCCTGCTCCCCTTCATCTGCTGTGTTCGGCTGAGTCTCCTCATTGCTGCCCATAAGCCCCTGATTTGGGTTTTTAATCATCCACTGCAAAAGTCTTACTAGACTCTGTTCTTTTACTCTTCTCCAAAGTCTCTCTTACGGCCACCTGAGTAATCTTCCTAAGATACAGTTCTGCTCATCCTTGCTTAAAGCTTTTCAGTGACCTGTTTTACCTGTTGGATGAGGTATGGCATCAAGATGACCATCTGACCCTGCCTATCTCATCTCTTACTCTCCTCACACTCAAGTCTGTTTGCTGTCTTTATGAACTTGAACATGCACAGAACTTTCCATGACACTCTATTTGGTTAACGAGTCCCTACTCATGGGTTTTTTTCCCCAAGTCTCCCCTGTTCTCTTCCCCAAACCAACACCAAGCAATTCTCAGACACCAGCTGGACTTCAAAGAGTTCATCAGTTCGTACACTGTCTGCACCAACCTCAGGTGCCAGTTGTCATTTGAGGTTGTTACCTGTATTTCCAACTGGCTATAAATCAGGTTCCCTTGACCCCCTCGTGGGTCCCATTAATTTGCTGCAGGGGCTCATAGAGCCCAGAGAAACATTTTACTTACTAGGTCAGCAATTTATTGTAAAAGGATATAACACAGGAACAGCCAGATGGCAGAGATGTGTAGGGTGAGGTGTAGGGAAAGGGTGTGGACTTGAATGCCCTCTCCAAGTGCCACTCTCCCTGCACCTCCCTGCGTTCTCCAGCTCAGAGGCTCTCTGAACCCCGTCCTTTTGGGTTTTTAAGGAGGCTCATTGAATAACGTGGCTGATTAAATCTTTGGCCACTGGTAATTAATTCAGCCTTTAGCCCCTTTCTTCTCCCTGGTGGTCAGGGGTTAGGACTGAAAGTTCCAACACTCTTAAGGACATGGTTGGTTCCATTGGCATCCAGCCTGCATCCTTAGGTGAAAAGCCAACCTTGGTAACATAACAAAAGACACCTTTTATTTCTCTGAACACTTAGAAAATTTGGATGGAGACCAAATATATATTTCTTAGAAATCACAGTATTGCAGTAGATTATTAGCATTTAAAATTTTTCAAAAACTGATAAACTATTAGATTAAAAGTCTGAATTGATTTTATGTTGTAAAAACTTATAACTTTGTAATCTTGCATTTATAAAAAAATGTAGCATAAGTAAAAGAATAAAATAAAAGAAACTAACAGACTCACTAAGTGTTTTGGTTTTCTGTTGTGCTCTAACAATTACCAAAAACTTAGTGGTTTAAAACAACACAGATTTACTATGTTATAGTTCTGGATGCTGGAAGCCTGATACAGGGATTTCACTGGGTTAAATTAAGGTGTCAGCAGGGCTGTGTTGCTTTTTGGAGGCTCTGGGAGGGAATTCATTTTCTCGCTTTTTCCAGCCTTGAGAAGTTGCATGCAAAGGGTTGGTGGCCAATTTCCATCCTCAGAGCCAGAAGTCACTGGCTCTGACTTTCCTAAAGCCTCAGCTTCCTCATCGAAGCACCATTGGGGACACATCGGGCCAACCTGGGTAATCCAGGATAATCTCTTTAGTTTAAGGTCATCTGTTTAGCAACTTAAATTCAGTCCACAACCTCAGTGTTCTCTTGCTGTGTGTAATACAAGATATTTACAGGTTTCAGGGATTAGGATATGGACATCTTTTGGGAGCCAGTTTTTCACTTACTATGCCATTATTTTGCGACTATTCAATTATACCTTTGAAAACTTTGTTCTTAGTTGACCATTGACCGTTAACCATTTTGTTCTTAGTGGCCATTGACAGGTTTTATCAGTCTTTCAAGAAACAGTTGTCGTTTTTCTGTGACCTGACATTTGGGTCGCCCCCCACACGTGGCTCACAGAGCCACGCCGACAGCACTGGGACCAGTGTAGTAGCTACGCATCCCTTGTCTGGTACCCACATTGCCGTCTTGGGTAACTACAGATTTTTTTCTCAGTGAATAGTGTCTGCAGCCAGCATGGGCCTGGGGGGCTCCCAGTTAGGGAAGTCTTAAGGAACTACAGCCACCATGGGGAGACCCTTTCTTCTCTGTCATTGAAGCATGGTTGATTTTTAAAGTCCATAAAGAGAGCACAGAGTCAAAATACTGTAAACATAGGTAATCCGGTGTCTTTCTACTAGATGATTAAGAAGTCCAGAACCACGGAAATGGCTCTGGAGAGCCTGAAGCAGCAGCTGCTGGACCTTCACCGGTCTGAATCCCTCCAGCGAGCCCGGGAGCAGCACGAGAGCGTTGTCGTGGGCCTCACCAAGAAGTACGAAGAGCAGGTGTCGTCCTTGCAGGAGAAATTGGATGCTACGGTGGCTGCTCTTAAGGAACAGGTCAGGATAGTATCGAACGAGCGACTGTTATCATTTAGTAAGCTGCTTATTTCTTGTAGCTGACATTTTGTGGTTCTCCATATAGAAATTTTGGATGTTTGCAGTAGGTTTTCGATTGTAAGTAAAATTTTAAAGGCAAAGATTTTTATTTATGAATACACCCTGAATCAGGCATAATTTTGGAAATCGCTTCTCTTGTAGGATGTTCTCACACTACTAGTTGTTTCCTTGTTGAATGTTTATACAAATTGTTCATATTGTCCCAGAATAAATCCCAGACTGAAAGGAATGAGTGTTTTGGGAGATGGCATGAACTTGAGGTTGGTCTAGGAGCTTATCCACTAGAAAACCTTTCTTGGGTCTCCCAGCATTTGGTAAGAAACCTATCATTAAGACTGTCTAGAAATGGTTCTTGAGAGAAGTTCCTTTTGAGAATAGTATAATAAAATAGGGAAGGCAGTCTGATTTAAAATTATTGAGGTTTGAGACTTGAGCATATTTCACAGTTTTTACTGTTTTTCCCCCAAAGGGAGTAATATGCTATAAGTTGACAGTGAGTCAGGTGGTGGGTTTGCTGTGCTCTGAAGCTCCACGTAATCATTTCAATGAATAAGATTTCAGAGTGCAGTTTTCTTAATAGAGTTTCAGAATTAACTTAACCCAGACGAATAGAAGAAGAGTAAGATGTGAGGGTAGGAAAATTTCCACTACACTTAAAATTCATCCTGATTTGGGTTCTTACTTCTTATTTATACAGCTGACTCTTAAGTTTTTCCATTATTTAGGTAGAGCTATATAAGATGCATTATTGGTAATAATGATTGTATACTCTTTTATTTTATTTTTATGTGTACTTATGTGAGTTTTTATTAGCTTTATTTTCCAAAAGTGTTTTTATTCTTTTTATATAGAAAATGATTGTGAATTTGGTCAGTGTGGAGTAT
>PVKM010014208.1:0-29313 GCA_004027735.1 Carollia perspicillata
AGTGATTGGCTCAGCAATACAAAGGAGTCACCCATCATTGGTGGTTTTGGAATGAACTCAGGGGCAAAAAAAAATTTTCTTCCTTAGTAACAGTCAGATGGCTATCTGTTTGCAACATCTGCTTGCCTAAGCAAGCATATCCTTGAGCTCAGTAAACATCTTTCACTTCTTCCTAACGTTCTTTCTGTTGGCCTCAACACTATCAGTTTTTATAACGATGTATAGTACAATATTTTAATGTGAAAATCTCCAGACTACTGATACGAGAGAAAGGGAAGCTCGGGAATATGACCTGTGGCCACTGTTCAGTAATTCACTATGGCTGACTCAGAGAAGATTTCAAAATCAGTAGAGTTCAGTTTGTCTTCCTTGCCTTCCCCCAAGTATCACTTTCTGATACAATCAAAAATCAATAATTCAGTCATGTGGGTTATCTCAAAGGTATGAGGTAGTACAATAAGTCAGTCCCTCCTTTATTTTTACTTGCTTATTTATGTGTGTTTCCAAACTTGTAGGGCCGCTTTCACATTTCACCTGGCCATATCACTTGCCGGGCTGGTTTTTCTTTTCTGTGAGTTTTGTTGCTTTAGACCTGAGGCCACATACCACAGCTTGCAGCTTCCAGGCAAGGGGGTGGGGGTGGAGGGCTAGGTCTTGCAGTAACTCTAGCAATCTTCCACATAAATAATAGCCATTTTGGATCACAGACCTTTGTTTCAGCCGTTCAGGAGGATTCGTTCTTAGCAGAGAAAACTCGTTTGCTGGTGGCAGTGATTCAAGCTGCTAACTTCACAAAGAATATTGCAGGAGCCAAATTCTTTCTCAGTTATGGAGGTCGGAGGTGAGGCAACTGTGCGTACAGGGCGAAGCTCTTTTATGGATTCCTTTGGCTTTCTGCTTTCTTCTTTACAGCTGATTAACACCCAATAACCATTTCTTTAAGAAATAAAAATTCAATTTCTCAGTCTAATTAACTTCCCTAGTGCCATACAGCCTGCCTGAATCTAGGCAACAATGACTTGAGACCTGAGACCCAGGGTTTGTGTGGTCAAAATAAGGCCTTGGACTTAACCTGTAGCTGGCATGTGTGAGGACCCCTGAGTGCAGAATGGTGTTGACAGTGGTCATGATTTTTGGAGAGCCTGCCATTCTTTGGCTTGGTTTGACATTTGCCTTGACTTTATAGTCAGAGTGCATTGGCTGGCAGTGTGAGTTTTATTACTGTTCATTTTAATACACTGTGGAGTTCTTCTTTCTGCCTCATTCTTTGAACAATGAACAGACAAAAGTTTATTGAGAATCCAGAGAGCATGGTGCACTCCATATGTTTACTAAGTAGCAGTAGATTTGGACAATCATATGCATTTTTATTCTTTTATTACAACTCTTCAGTATTACATGGTAGAGGCAACAGAGTATAACCTGTAAGTGCACAAATGCTAAGCCAAATTGCCTGGGTTCAAACTTAGCTCTGACATTTCACAGCTATATGATCCTGGGTGAGTTAATGGACCTCTCCGTGCCTCAGTTTCCTCACATGTAAAATCAGGATTATAACAGTATCTACCTCAGGGTTCTTAAGTGGTAGTTAATTAACAAATGCAAAACAGTTAGAACAGTGCTTGTGCCCAGCATAAGTCCTCATAAAGCTCACTCACCATGAGCGTTTGTTAAAGGATACCACCACTGAAAGATCATTTTTTCATTGAGGAGTGGGATTGTAAATTTTCTACCACTAATTGTCCTGTCAAGTACCCTTCATCTATTACCTGTTTTGGGCAAGGCACAGTGGGTGATGAAGCCACAGAGGTGAATCCTACATAAACTGGAGTTGGTTGGGAATTTTGCACGTACATCACAGTTACGTGATGAGTTGATGCATGAAGAAGTCACCCCATTGCACCACAGGGGAATATGAAGCCTCACAGTGCCCAGACATCCAATTCATTATTTCCTTCAAAGTGTTCTAAATTACCTCACCTTCATCAGTGATCTCTGCTCCTAGAAAAAGCACCGGACATGGGAAAAGAAACAATTCCCAGTGCCCTTGAAAAAGAACCTTAAAGAAGGTGTTATTGGGTGTCCCTGACTCTAAGATGCACAGTTTTTTTCACCTTCTTACTCCTCTGAAATCAGATGCAGTGAGGAAGCACTGCCTCTACCCGGGCAAGTGCTCACGTGGCCGAGGCCGCTCAGCTGTCACTGCAGCTAAGTTATGTGCATTGTCAGTGCCACGGGGCTCGAAATGTATCGTCGTTAAAATGTCTTTGAAAAGATTACACTATGATTTAGATTGGAATGAAAAGTTACTGGATGCACAGGAAGGCACAGAAACAGAGCGTTGCAATATATATGATTAAAAAATTATGCTTAGTAAAAGGCAGCTTTCATTAAACATAAATTTCAAAGTGCTAAGTAAGCACGAGTGGTAGTTCAGTGGCAGTATTTTCTTGCTTCTTTTCGGTACATAAAATAATGGTTTGTTTTATAATTAAAAGAATCTTTGATTCAATGAAATATCGTACTTTTTAATAGTTCTTTTTTATTATATTTTTTCCATTACCATTTATCCCCCCATACCTTCTTCCATCTCCACCCACCCCTCCTTGAGAAAAAAATTAGAAGATCCTAAAACAGTTATCTTCACATTTTCCCCCAGCATTCCAAATTTTCAATGTTTAGTAGAATCAAATTCTACCTACAGTCATATTTAATTAACTTTTAAACTTACCTCATTTTTAAACCTAACTATGTTATTTTGAAAGAAGCATATTATTCTTGTAATACAGATGAAAGTTTTGATGTACTAGTCAGGTGGTTAACTATGAAGTACAATAAACCCATCACCATTAAAATGGGAAAACATGCTCGACCATTTAACACTTAAAGTTCTTTTACCACCGAACGCAGGCATGTGCAGGCTCTCTTAGGGAAACCCCCATTTAGATAAGGTATCACTGGCTCAGATCCATCAATTCTTCCCAGCCACTGAGCCATTTCCACTATTTCTAGACCCTTTATTTGCATTTGCTTTCAAGAAACTCACAAGGGAAAATCCCGCCCAAACTGAACCACAGTTTGGTGTTCACAGTTTGGTGAACCACAGAGAGCTGCCACCAGGTTAGTGTTTGACTCTTCAATATCCATGATTCTTGTGCTCATTTCATTACTAAGGAATGGGAAGCTCCCTGTCCTACTTTGGCTGTGATGACTAACCCTCTGAGGTTACCGGACTTCGCCGTGAATTCTTAGCAATATTTTGACACAATAATTTTGGACCTTTGGGGGAGGGGTCTGATTTTAGCCTAGGGTAGTCATTCACAAGATTGGTCCTTATCCTTCAATTGACTTTCAGTTTGTAACCTCAGTCATGTATCTTCTTTGACTTAATAGAGCATCACTTTCACATATGGCCAGTACTCTTGTACCAACAAGCGAGGAAATTCTGTTTATTAGCAAGTGACACTTTCCCCACTTCGCATTTCCTACTAATCATGGCTAAGTTTTCAAGGTCCTATCGAAAAGAGCAGCTTATTAACTTTCATTATTTTTGAAATTCCTTGGCTCTAATAGAGTGAAGCTAGCAGGTGCCAGAGGGTTAGAGCTGCGGAAATTAATTAACAAAGAGTGAAATCTCTGATCAGTTGATACTTTTGCTATCTGTCTTTCTCATTTAAGCATCAGAGTCGGTCTTCGAACTGGAGGCAGGGAAAAGGTAAAAGCTGGGTGTTCAAGACATGAGATAGCCAAGTCTTAGAGCTTGGCCAAGAAAAGAGCGCATGGCTCATTTTTCATCATTTTCCAACTAGACCAACTGTCAGTCTGGATTTAGAAAACCCACAGACCAGTTGGTTCCCAAATCACCTCCAACTGATGTATATATTAAATTGAGTCCAAATAGAGGTTGGCACTTAAAAACTTAACTGGAATCCCTCTGTGTGGCAACCCATTAAAATTATATTGCAATGGCCATGGAAGTCCTCTGCTCTGCAATGATGTGGCACTTTGCTGGTATTCTTTAAACATCAAGCCAGTTAGAAGCTGTTGTTGTGGATTCCACTATTAAGTCCATGTCTGTTCCAATTTCTCCTTTTAAAAGTGACTTCCTGATGTGGAAAAATAGTACTCTCCAGCACTGCTAGAGGCAATATAAATTGATATAATCTTTCTTTTTCTTTAAGATTTTATTTATTTATTTTTAGGTAGAGGGGAGGGGAGAAAGAGAGGGACAGAAACATCAATGTGTGGTCGCCTCTAGCATGCCCCCCACTGGGGACCTGGCCTGCAACCCAGGCCTGTGCCCTGACTGGGAATCGTACTGGCCACCCTTTGGCTCACAGGCCTGTGCTCAATCCACTGAGCCGCACCAGCTGGGACTAATCTTTCTTTTTCTTCCTTTCTTCCTTTTTCTTTCTTTCTTTCCTTCCTTCCTTCCTTCCTTCCTTCCTTCCTTCCTTCCTTCCTTCCTTCTTTCTTTCCTTCTTTCTCCTTTTTTCTTTCTCTCTCCCTCCCCCTTCCTTCTTTTCTTTATTCCCTTTCTTTCTTTCTTTTTTCCTTCTTTTTCTCTTCTTCCCTTTCTTCCTGTCTTCCTCTTCCTCCCTTCCTTCCCCCCTTCCTTCATTTCCTTATACAATCTTTCTTAAAGCAAGGTAGCCATAGACATAAGATGTCATCAAATGCACACAAACTTTGACCAAGATTTCTGCAAGTATTTTTTTCAAGGAAATAATAAGATATGTGGGCAAAGAATTATCAAAATGAAGTTTATTGCAGCATTGATTAGAGTAGTGAAATATTAGAAAAACCTAAACATCCCCAATACTTGACCATTGACCAGCAAAAGTGATGTCATAGTTGACATAAAAAAAATGGTTACCTTATATTGTGAATTAAAGAACCATGTCACAGAACTATATATTGCTATTCTTGTTTTTTAATACTGCATACATTTATAGAAGTTAAGAGGGGTAGAATTAAAGTACATTTTTTAATCTTTATATGTTTCTGTATGTTTTGAATTTTTCTATATTGAACAGCTGCTACTGTTGTAATCAGAGAAGAAACATTAAAGGCTTTTAAAAAGAAAGAAAAAACATCTCCTTAAGGCATAAAATAATTGTTGAAATCCAAAGTTTATCAAAATCAAGCCCTTATTCTTGAAAGTTCAGAAAGAAGGAAACTATGATTTGGTGAGGGCTTGCCATGTGCTAGGCACTGTACTAGGAATTTTTGCATATATTAGTCCACTTACTCATCACCAGAGTCCTGACAGGTAGATACCTTATTATCCTTCTCCTCGTGGCGGAGGATGCAAAAACTAAGAGACCCTAAGTAGCTTAACTTATCTCAGCTCAAATAACTAAATGACAGTCAAAATACCAGAATGCCGAGTCAGGTCTCATTCATTTGTTCATTCATTTATTTATTCACATATAGACACACACAAACATAAGTAATTATGAGGATGGCTAACTAGTTCTAGCATATGAAAATATAGAGAATAACATTTAAAGTATCCATATAGTCACCCTCCAGCATAAGAAATTAAATATGTCAGATACAGAGGATGATGCCTGTGTACTTACTCCCAATTCCATTCTATTCTCTTCTGTCCAGAGATAACCATTATCTTGAGTCTGGAGTCCATTGTTTCCATGCAAGTTATTGTTTCTTTGCTACATATGTTTACAGTCACAAAGGGAGATTTAATACTGAGAACTGGTTACAAGGGTAAACGAAGGGGCTGGAGGAACAAACGGGATAAGGGTTATGTTCGGTTTGGTCCACTGGCCCCTCCAGATCAGGTCTCTGTGTTTTTTTGTGCTCAGAAAATTGAGTGGTACAGACTGCCCCAGTGGACTTCCTTGACCTCTGACTTCTGCTTGGTTTCGGCCAGTGAGCAGTGCCGGCAGGAGGGGGAGAGGGAAAGGAGAATGAGATCAGAGTATCTGCGTTCTTCCCTGTTGGGTTGCTACATGTTGGCGCTGCTGCTGCTAAAACAGGCACTGACACTACTGAAATGCTCGTTTCCAGTCACTTCCTGCCATTGCTGCTGCCACCGTTGCTGGAAGCACCGCCTGGAACGAAAAGGAAAATGGCCTGTCCCTTTCTTCTGTCTTCTAACCTCTTCGTCAGTGCAAAGCCCTGGCAGAACCAAGGGAGCCTGTGACATGTAGTTCCCAGGTTTCCAGCCCCTTGTGATACCGAAGAGGGCACAGAGAGGCTGGAGTAGGGTTGAGAGCCAACAGCACATAACCAGCTCGAGTGCATAGTACTGTTTGCATTTTTTAAACTCTGTAATGCCATACTATACCTATCCTTGCTTTTTAGTTTAACCTTATACTTTTGAGATCCATCCACACTCATACACATGGTTCCAGTTTATTCATTTTAACTGCAATGTGGTATTCAATAATGGTATTTCTACAAGGCAACTAGCAGAGATAGAAATGTGGATGTTACTGGCATTGGAGCAAACGAGATATGAAGATAATATATGGCAGACTACCAGCAGTAGGTGGAGTCAGATTGCAGGAAAATATTCCTACAAGCTGTTCATTCTTTCACTCACCACAGATTCACTGAGGTCCTAACATGTTTTCTAGGCACTGTGCTGACAGAAAGGGCAGAAAATCAAATACGACCTGGTCCCTGCTGTCCAGTCTCCAGTTGCTGACGCAGAGATAGATATACAATTTTCATCAGGGTAATAAGTATTTGACGGTTATGACTAGGGTACTATAGAAGCACAGAGCTTGACGAGTAGAAAAAAGAAACTACAAGGCAATTTCAGTTATATAGATTTTAAATTTCTACACAAATAAAATACTGTATCACAAACAGAATCTAGCAGTATAGTGAAAAAAAATAATAATACCATGACCAAAAAATGCTTATTTCAAGAATGCCAAATGCTCCAACATTCTAATTTTTTAAGTAAAAATTCAGTTTATCCTTCTATTTATGACTCAGTACACAAGAGGCAACGTGTTTCACATCCTAGGTTTCATTTCCAACACCTTGGAATGTTCACTTGTTTGGCTAAAAGGAGACTAGATGGGAAATCGAGGCAATTCCTGGGCAACTGAAATAAGGTCGGGGCAGGCACAATGCTAACAGCATCCTCTCAGGGATGGGCACAGGGGGGCTATTGGCTGCAAGCTGATTTTCTAGAATTGTTGGCTGGAAGCACAGGAGCACCACTCCTGGATGCTGGAGCCGGCTCAGGCCTCAGTCATCCCCACCACACAGGTACGGCAGCGCTTTTCAGTAGTCGCCCTTGGTGTCTTGCTGGACGTAGTAGTACAGGGACTTGCCATACTTTGTATTTAAGTCAGACCCAATTTTCAGCATGTCTACTTCACTGCGGGAGATCAAGATTCTCGTCAAGACCTTATCACGTGTCCCCTTGCCCTTCATGGAATTATACAATCAGTCAGCAAAATACAGGGGCTTGGTCTGGATACACTGGACCAGGTTCCAGAAAGCATTCTCCAGGTTTCCCTTGACTTCCTTCTTCATGCTCTCCAACTTGTACCTTTCAAATTCTTTCTGGAGGTGACACATACTCTGCTTAGTCATGATGCTGATCCACTTGGGAACATTAGTTCCTTTCCTCTTCACTCCAGCATCATAAAGATTCCAGGAGTCTTGGTCGATCAATTCATAATCACTGATAGAGCCATCTTCTGCTCTTTTACTCTTTGCGAGGGCAACTATCAGCTGGCGGGAGTAATCTGATGTGTCAGAAACAATGTCCTTCTCCAGACCAGTCTTGTACATTTCCTTGCAGACTATGTTAAGTTCATGCAGCTCTTGGCTGGTCCTTGAGCAGATGATCCCAATGAGAGCATTCTCGTCAGTCCCCAGCTCCTTCGTGGAGGCTGCATGGGGGAGGGGTCATATTGCTGTTGATCTTGTGCAAGACATTCACATACCCTACCAACCACACTCAGGCAGGAGTTACTTCTGCCGATCCCTAATGCCTGCTTGAGTGTGGTTTGTAGGATAATAATATGAGCGTAATAATTCATAGTTTTAATTTGTATATTTCACCTAAAATGTCATATGGTGTGCTTGAGTGTGGTATTGTTATGTTACAGAATTACTTGCTTATGATTTTGTAATAAAAGAGTTTGTAATAAAAAGAGGCATAATTTGTGCCAGACCCTGCATACTAAGATTGAAGAAATAAATAAATGGCAGATAATGGGAACTACATTTCTCACTGTCAGAGAAAGAAGGAACAACTAAGCAAAGGGAAAATGCTAGAATGAATACCATGGAGCTCAATTAGAGTACAAGACAGTATGAACTCATATTTAGTTTAATGTATATACAAATAGAGAGATATAGAAATAATTATAAGTGTCTGAGTATACATGGATCAATATATATTAACATGTTTTGTAGCTCTGTCTGCTGAGAAGGATGAAAAGTGGTACACTTTAGTAGTAATGAGCACACCTAAAACCCAGATCTTGGTTTCTAAATACCAATCTCCATTTAAAGGAATCAGGGCTCTTGGGAGAATGGCTGATGCTAGGACTGATACAGGAAAAACAAAAGATGAGCCTGGAGCATTTTGCAGTTCCAGAAATACAAAAATGCTCAAGTAGCAAAAGAATGATTGCACAACAATGTGAATGTACTTAATAACACTCAACTGTCCGCTTAGAAATGGTTAAGATAGTAAATTTTATGTTATGTGCATTTTACCATGCACACAAAAAAGATGATAACCTGTCAAAGAAACACAGAAGTCAACCTAAAAGTGGTCCCAATGAGCAAAGCTGGAAAAATCTAAGTAAAGAAATATGCCATTCTGCATTCCCACCAGCGTTGAATAACATAGCATCGGGTTAAAGTCAAAGTACAAAATAAACATACATGAGCCCATGTTGATATAAGTAAGATGACTAAATAAATAAATGGGAGAGAAGAGGCAAAAGTTCTTACAGAAGAATTCCAAATTACTTCTATAGGTACTCCCCTCCAGGAGGTGGAGCTTGTGGGCGAGCCAGACTTAGTGACTTCCTTCTAGGGGAAAAGGAAAAATAGTAACTGTGCTATTAAGTCAAGCAGCGCCTTAAAGTGACCAAGGGTAACTTCACCAATAATAGCCTTGGCTGCTGTGGCTCAGCAGATGAGCACCAGCCTGTGAACCAAAGAGTTGCTGATTCAATTCCCAGTTAGAGCACATGCCTGGGTTGTGGGCCAGGTCCCCAGTAGGGAGCATGTGAGAAGCAACCACACATTCATGTTTCTTTCCCTCTCTTTCTCCTTCCCTTCCCCGCTCTCAAAAAATAAATAAATAAAATCTTTTAAAAAAATCACCAGTAATAAATCATGTTATTAGTGTGTACTACTGATGGAATGCAATGAAATTGATTGTTCACCTCTGTCTGGTCTTTCCTCCTCTGAACATTCAAGGCCAGTCTAATTTTGAGAAAAACATTAGACATACCCAAATGTAGGTATATCTTGAAAAATATCTGATGGTGCTGTATGAATCAAGGTCACAAAAAGCAGGACAGTTTGAGATGCTGTCACAACCAGAGAAGACTAAGGAGATGGGACAACTAACTGCGATGTAGGGTCCTGGAACAGAAAAAGGACTTTACTAGAGACATTTGTGAAATTTGAATAAAGTTTAGAGTTTGGTTAACACTAATGCACAAATGTTGGTTGTTAGGAATCGCCCTGCCTGGCTTCAGAAGCTGTAATCCCCTGTGGCTAAGATTGAGTAAAAAGGTCTGGGGACCATAAGCCACTAAGGAGACAAAGCTTATCTTTCTGGCAGGGGCACCACCTCTGCCCCCTTTTACTTCACCCTTCTTGGCCTCGGGCAGATGACTGATTAGACAATGACTGGTAAAATTCCACAAGGAAGGGATGACCTAAGACAGGCATGGTCACAAAGAGGCCCTCGGGGAAGGACTTGGAGTACTACAAAAAAAGGGAGTGATTGACCCTGGCCCCTTGGCTTTGACACAACCTGAGTCCTCATTCTGTCTGTGAGAAGTCTCCTAAATCTCTTGGCTGCTTTTCTTCCCCTGCCTGACTTAAGCCTGAAACTATGCCAGAGGCAGTGCTGGTAAGGGTGTGTTTCCAGGGACAATCAGGCCTAAGAAAAGAATGCAGAAAATCCGATGAAACCTGCTTTGCTAAGAATACCCACAATTTAAATGATAAGCATCCTAGCAAAGAATGAGTTTATTTCCCTGAAGTTTTCAGGCCCTTTAGCTATCTGACCCTGAATCAGAATAAGCCCTGACAGTTCTTTAAATGTCATCTATTGTTTGATCATTACTGCCTGACAGTAATTGATGAGCTTTACCTATATTCCTTTGCAAATTAAACCCAATAAAAGCCCATTGAGGAACAGGCTCAAGGCCCTTCTCCTTTGAGATTGGCTACCTTTCCTCCCCAAGCAGATCATATCTTGGTAGAATTACTCTCATCCAAGAAGGGTGGGGGGCTCTGCTGGACAAAGCTCCCCCACAGTTGGTTTCTTGGTTTCAACAAATCTACCATGATTATGTGAGATTGTAATAATAGGAGAAACTGGGTGAAGGGCATATGGGAACTCTTTGTGCTATCTGAAACTCTCTATAAATTTAAAATTATCCCAAAATAAAAAGTTAAAAAAAACTAAATAAAAAGATTCACAATAAAGGTGATGAGAACATCAGAGAAGCACAAGAACATCAGCAGAGGCTGGGCCTGTGGCCATGATCCCTCTCAGCTCTGCAGATTCTCATCGGTTACCTGATTACCCACGAACAGTCAAGATTTACTGAGCATCCCTGTAGTGGGGTAGTTCTCAAATTTTGTGTGTATCACAATCACCCAGAAATCAATGAAAACTACTGGGACCCAGGCTCTATTGAAATAACCTAGCACTTGGACTTCTGTATTTTCACAAAGTACCCTGATGGTTCTGATACATATCCAAGCTTGAGAGCCACTGCTCTAGTACTTTTCTACCAACATGACTGTTGATATTACCATGAATTCATTTATTTATTTAACAACTATTTACTGAGCAACTATTCTATGCCAGCCCATTGTCAGTACTAAGTGCATAGTAGTAGACACACAGGCAAAGACCTCAGGAAGCCAACATTCTAATATGCAAATATTCACTGACTGACTCTCTTCTTGTATTTCCCAGTTTCAAATCCCCAAAGAGAACATCTGATTGGCCTAGCTGGTCACCACCATCTCTTGTTTGTTTTTTGGGGAGAGCAGAGGGCTTCTTAACAGACCACATCATAGACTATTAGTCTGTGTAAGTGTTGTCTGTTGGTAGGTCAGGGGTTTCCCTCAGTCCAGTCAGCTATGGCTGGCTTCCACGTCCCATAACATGACCCCTCCTGAGGTTTGCTCCCTCAGCAAAGCAAGCTAGGACAGGAAGGGCCCATCGATGGGGGAGGCCCCACTGGTTGACTATAGAGGGGCTGTCATCCACATGCAGCATGAGCTAAACTTTCCCAGGGGAGTCTGGAGGCAAAAATATTAGGCTGCAATAGCTAATATGACACAAAGGACCCTACCTTTTATGCTCATTTATGGGAACTCAGTGTTAATGAAACCTAGAATAGACATACAAAATTGTGTCTTGGATGCTTCTTCGAGAAAAATAGACTTTGGTTTAATATTTTTAGTCTGTAGATATTAGTTTTTGCTGGGCTTTGCTTTTCTTCTGCCTGTGTTGTTTCAAAATACCAACTTGCCTAGAGTAGATTCCTACTTGAATTAGAAATGACATGGACAGTAGTCTCCCATGTCTTCCCCTCCATCATGTGATATTTATTCATATTTGCTTTGACAACATCCTTGGGGCTTTATTTTCTGCCCTCTGAGCACGTTCCCTAACTAAAACAGGAAAACAACTGGCACAGGGAAAACTGCAGCAACAGTTATGACAGTTTTTCAGTTCTGCTAGGGTAAGCCTTTTACCTCACCCTCCACCAATTGGCTATAAAGGTATAACACGGATTGTCGTGAGGCACAAATAGGAGCAGATAGGTAACTTAGTAACTGATCCTGAAAAAGAAAAGGCCTTGAAGCTATTCATTACACACATTGAATTCGAATCAACAAACATTACAGGTAAGAGGATGCGACCAGGGGGCGCCCAAAAGAAGGATTTGTAATAGGGTCCAGAACTCAGGGTGTCCAGGAAATATTAAAAATATGGGATGTCCTCACCCCCACAAGTCTGAACTGGGGCATGGGACACCTGGAGCAGGGCCATTAAGAGCTGTTTTGCATAGCAACAGTTTTGCAGCTAACCTCTGGAATGGTCATTTAACATATCTATAACCTTTAACTGGTTTCATAGATATGTTAAATAGCTGTGGCCATGCTTTGAGCCAGGTGGATAGGACTGACTTCCACCCAGGATGTAACTGGGAGGCAACTTCCCCTGGTTACAGAGTCTGTGTAAGAGCTTGGAGATGATTGGCCACACCTGTCCAGACTTACTATGGCAGCCCAGAAAAGCTGGAGAGATATGGGAAGGCTGGCAAGTGTAGTCAATTGTGGGATGATTCGGAAACGGCGCTGCAGAGGAAGATTGGTGCTGTGATTTAAACTCATCCTTGGCAGCCATGACAAGAATCACGACGAAGCTTTAGCAGAGAATCACCATGTGACATTAGCAGGGGAGAACCCCGAGGCTTTGGGTCTCCCTTTGCCACGCAGCTTAGGAAGCCAGAAAGCAAGATGTAGCAGCGATTCAGAGCCTCTCTTAGCAGTTTGGAAGAATGCAGGAGAAACACTGCAGGAAGGTGAGGGGTGAAAGGACTCTTGCTGGTGGGCCATGAGAAGGTGCCGTGTGGTTTTGTATTAAGAACTAGAGATCCCAGCGACATAGCTGGTGGTGCGGGGAACTGAGGGAGGCCCGCCAGCTGAGCACGGATTACTGGGAAGAGCCGGAGGCTATCTGAGCTGCGGACTTCTATTTCTTTTCCTGAAACATGGTACCCCAGACTGGGCAAACTGGGGAAGGAAGGACCGTGTGTGTTTGTGGGTGCTTTAAGGGACTTTGGGATTTTAATGAAGACATTAAGTCATTACTCTTAAGTCTGTATAATGTGAATAAATAATTTCCTTTCCTTTTCACCAGTCTCTAACATGGAGAGCTATAATTTCCTGGTGGTAGGCAAGGCAAACCTAGTACAGGGAAACCCCAGGAGAACGGGGGGTTCATTTGGTAACATTGTGCGACCCCTTCTCCAGTGGCCAATGAGGGAGACCACATCCGCAGTAGCTTTAAAGTAATACAACTACTTGTACATGCCAGAAAGGATCCGCCCTATAAGAATAGAATCCCTGCCCTGGCTGGTGTCACTCAGTGGAGTGAGCGCGGGCTGCAAACTAAAGAGTTGGCAGTTCAATTCCCAGTCAGGGCACATGTCTGGGTTGTGGACCAGGTCCCCAGTGGGGACCACGTGAGAGGCAACCACACATTGATGTTTCCCTCTATCTTTCTCCCTCTCTCTAAAAAAAAAAATAAATAAGATCTTAAAAAAAATAGAATCCCTTCAGCCCATGAGGTAAATCTCTGCTTGGATCTGGCCTGCTCCCATATTCTCTGCTATAAACTCTGGGTATTTGGTTCAATTCTTTGTCCTAATCACCAAGAACCTGGTTATCTGTACCCACCTGTGACAGTTTTTGGTGAGCCAGCAGGAGAAGATGCCAGAGTGGTAAGCCACCTTTGCTGCTCTGTCATCCAGGGATGCCCCTTTCTGTTGCCATCTATTCCATTTCAGTGAGTCTGATGTTCCCTGATGGAAAGTTGGCTGCCAAATTGCGGGCACGTGTTGGGCAGTTAAAAGCCACAAGGTGCCCGCTGCTTGAAGACACCCTTGATAAGATAGCCTCGGCTCAGAATGAGGTGAACCTTAGCTCCCACCAAGTGCAAGAAAATGTCCGCACATTGGTCAGGCACACTGTGAAAAACACAAGACACTGCCCCACCCCGCGGCCACTCGCTCAATAGGCATAGTTTGACCTTCCACACTGGATATCAGTCACCACCTCACCTGCGCTATGACTTCCTTTTGCAGTCTCTTCATCAGGCCCACAGATAGTCTTTTCCACTTGTCCTGCCTGGCTGACTTTTGGCCTTTATACCTGTACTTGTACCCCACTTGCCTTTTATGTAATGTTTCCTACTGTCTTTGTACCCAGAATATCTATCTCAGGGTCACTAATAGTCCTATCGCTAAGTATAGTTGCAGGAATGAGTCACCCCATCTTTGGTATGTATATGAGCAGCAACATTGCTTAGAGCTGGTTAACAGGCACCTGCTGGTCATTTGTTACCAGAATGGCCACATAGAGCCACTCTTACCTTGTGGCATTACTACCATGTTCCCAACACTCAAACAGGAACTGGGGAGCAAAAGAAGAAAAAACATGATCCTCACCCTGAATGATGGACCATAAATGGTGGAAGATAGGCCTATGATGACAATGATGTTACCAGAAGTGAAGGAACAAACTATTCCAGGAACTGAGCGAGGAGAGAATCATTCTGAATTTAGGAATAAATAAGTAACATTTGAAATGGGCATTAAGGGAAACATAGAATTTTTCTAAGTAGAAAAATGTAGGCAAGAGCATTCCAGTTGTATGGATTCACATAAATAAAGGCAAGAAGGTAAGAAAGTAAATGGTCTGTATGAGGAAGAGCAGGTAGTCACGCGTGTGGTGGAAACATGATACAGATCTAAGGAAGGACTGGATTTGCTCATAAACTACCACAGGCCCACAGCCTGGGCTAGTGGCAGACATCTGGGAAGCAAAAAGTTTGACCACTAAACAGATCAACGGCTTATTACAAAACCACAAAGAAGATAATAATTGTCAAGCAGAACAAAACATTTTCATCAAATCTAGTTCTTATATTTACTTCTTTGCATTAAATTAATTTGTTGAATTAGCTTTTATGCACCCTGCAAAGTATTAGGAACATAGAGTTGACTCCGTTGCAGTCCCTGTCCTTAAGGACCCTAATAACTGGAGATTTTAACTGTGTATTAATGGATTTATTAGGCCTCCTAAAAACCTAGTATTGGTTTATTCACAGCAAAGAAAGATAAATAATTTTTGTATGTTTAATTTTTAAATACTCTTATTTTTACAGAATCAATCTATGGGCGTTATAGAGTACAGAACCAGCCAAAACAAAAAATAAGATATCTCTGTCCAAGCCAGATATCACCACTATAACCCTTGCTTCATATTCTCCTATATTTTCATACGTATACTTATGTATTAATATGCATTTTGTTTATAAAAATGCCTTCATTTTTGTAAACAAAATGTTTAGAGACATTCTGTCTTTTAACTTATTTTTTAGGCAATAATTTCCATTTTCCCATGTCAATAAATGCTTTCTTCCCCTAATACTCAGTACATACTCAAATTTTCCCAATTAAGACAAAAAAGGCCTTTACAGCTAATTTCTGCAGATTAGCCCCAGAGTCAAGATCTCACATTGCATCTCCTGGTTATGTCCTTCATACATCTTTTAATCCAGTATAGTCCCTTTCTTACTATACTAACTTGATGAAAATAACTGGTTAGCTGTTCTGAAGAACAGTCCGCCTCCTGTATTTGCCTGGTTGCTTGCTTGTGACGTCATTTACTTGTCGCTCTATCTTCTCTATTGCTGTAAACTAGAAGATCTAACTGAAGATGTGACAGAAGCAAGATCAACATTTGGGGCTAGAACATGTACCTCACATTGCAATGGAGCAGGAAATGTCTACATACTTGGCCACCTAAAGAAAGTGGGAAGGGAAGCCCAGTGGCAGGCAGTGGAATACCAAGGACATCCAATTGTGTCGATCTTGTTCTCTCAGATAGGGAAACCAAAAAAACAAAAACAGGAGGGAGGAAGGAAGGAAAGAAAAAGAGAGGGAGGGAGGGGAGGAAGGAAGGAAGAAAGAGCAAAAAGGAAGGAAGGAAGGGAGAAAGAGAGAGAGAGAACGTGGTGGGTCCTCCATGACTTTCTGGGACAGACGTTTTATAAATGGAACATTTCCCTTTATAAAGCTGAGTTGAGCTATGCAGATGCGGAAATCACTACACGGGGAGCCACTGTCACCAACCTCTGTGCAACGTGGGAATAGACGGAGAGAGTAACGAGGAATCTGTTTGTATCCGCCCCTATTCTTTTCAGCAGCAGCCTTTCTCCTGCCTGTGGCCACCAAGCTACAACCAAGATTGTCTTTCTTTCGCGAAACAATCGCGAAATGAATTGCGGTGAATGAATCTTGTCCTACTCAGGGTCCGGTAACAAGGTGCTGAGGAGGGCTGAGCCGTACACTGTTGCTCTCTCGCGAGCAAGAGTTGGCCCCTCCCCGCTCTCCTCCCCTGGCCCTCCCACCCCACCTGCTCACGCTCAGGCCCGTTCTGGTGGCTCAAGGTAGGTGGCGCTGTCTGCGGCGTCGCAGGGGCCCAGGCTGCCGCGAAGACCATCTCCCGGCGGGCAGTGCGGCCCGGCTCTCCAGCGGCAGCAAGTGCCACGTCCCAAGAGCTGAGCGGAGGAGCAGAGCGGGCGGTTGGCTGGGGGGCAGGGAACCGGGAACAGCGCGGAGCCCGACCCGGCCAAAGCGATCGCCTGCCGCCATGGGCTCTTCCCAGAGCGTCGAGATTCCAGGCGGGGGCACGGAAGGCTACCACGTCCTGCGGGTAAGAGCTCCGACGGCGCCGGCCTGGGAGCGGAGGGCTGGAGGTGGAGTCTGGCCTGGAGGAGGGGGAGGCCCCGACGGGCCCTTTTCCGAGACGGCCGGCCGGACCCTACGAGGGAAGAGCGACCGGCCGGACCCTACCAGGGAAGAGCGACTGCGGTGGCTGCTTTTGCAGAGGCTGGTTGGGGGTGGCATTCACATCCCGCTTGCCCGGAGCACCCCGGGCTCGGGATCCCCTGCTTTAGGAAAAGGAGCTGGAGCCTGACACGGCAGCCGGCGACTTCTCCTGGGGACAAACTTGGCTCCTTTTCTAACTCACAGCCTTCTCGGTCCCCTCCCCCTCAATTCTTAGCTTCCAAAGTTAGGAAAGGCTTGAGGGCAAAGTCTGCGAAGAGGTGATGGTGAGAGTATCTTTTTAGTTTTCCGAGTAAAGGAAGCCTGTATCTTGCCGACAAGAGGCTGGGGATGCGACCGCAGGTGTCAATTTACCTCGGCTCTGTCTTAGTGTCCGGAAAGGCCAATTAGGCAAACAGAACGAAGTGGCCCAGGTGTAGGCTTGACAGACTTAAATTTATTTGAATCTGACAGTCGTTTTTGCCCTCGTGTCGCTCCTGACCTTTCCAATCCTCTTCCACATTTCCTGGCCGAGGGAACTTATGTTCTCTTCTTTCTAAGACTGCTCAGGGTGTGGTGAAGATTAAGGTTTAGAGCCACAGTGGTGAAAGAGGTAAGGAAGAGGAACGTTTAAAAATGTAATCTAGGTAAATAAAGGAAAGCTACCTCAGTCACCCGGATGCAGAGAAACACAGCACATGTCACAAAGCGTTAACTAAGCCCCTGCTTACGGACAGCCTGGGTTGAATTAAGCATGTAGTCCCTTTCTCAGGAACTAGTCTTGAAAAGTAGCATTGGTGGTTGTGTACTGTGACACCCGCGTGTGTAGTAACGGGACTGACTTACCAGAGTGGACCCAATCTGTCGTGCCATTTCGGGATGCAGTAGAGCTCCACTAGATATTAGATCCTCACAGGCAAGAGCATTTTCACTGAAAGTGAGAAAGTGCACTTCCTGGTGCTACAGTCATTTTCTGGCTTAGGTCCCATGTTTGAGGTGAGACACGCTCTTAAGCCGAAATACCCAAATATCTGTGTGATAGAGCTGCGATCAGTCACCTTTTTGATCTTCAGGATTATCATGTCCAGTTTGTCTCTCCACTATACTAAATATCCCTCTTGAAGCCACACTCTTGTTTGGAAAGAATTTTCCCAGAAAGTAAAGAGAATCTATAAATAAACCAGATTACCTTCCTGTTCCCTTCAGTTAAACCAGCCCCCAAGTACCCCATGGGTAGAGGAAATGGAAGAAATGTCAGACTGCACAGATGTGTGCAAGTTAGTGGCAGTACTTTCTCCCTATTATCAGGTTCAATTTTGAGTTCTAGGCTCTGGGCTCTGTTATCCAGTATTACCAGCTGATTCTCACAGTGACTGTAGCCATGAATCCTTGGGGATTCATGGTATTTTTATAACACATGCAATCGGTAAAATCTAGTGTTGAGTTTTAAAAGTCTGTTGGAAAGCTGTACACATCAAAAGGATTCAGTGACTTCTGTTAATGACTTCAGTGCTATAAAACAAGTTGAAGTGTATCTTGTTTACATAGATACACCTCAGTAAATCAATGCTCATACATATTCTATAGTTTTGAGTTTTATCAGCGGGAGCTTTGAAATAGTAATGATCATCTAGTTTAGGAGAATTTTTTAAATGTACCTGAGTGTGTAACCCACTCTGCCCTGACTCTGTAATTGGTTTTCTTTGTTTTTAAAGGAGAAAGTACTATGTTAAATCCCAACATACAAAAATATCTTATTTTCGTTTGTTATTGCCTAAATGTACAGCGGTATATTCCACCGCTGGATTACTGAGTTTGTAAACAACAATAAATATGACAGGATAACCTTGGAATAAAATAACCCATGTTTAGCAAGTCCTCTAGAATGATTAGATTGGAAGTTTTCATTAATAATCAATTCCCTGGCCATTTTCTTGTTTGTCATAAAAACTTGTATGACTGGGTTTTGACATCCATATTCATTGCTTTTTTAAAGTCTCTACAGTTTATATCAAACTTTACAGTTTTCCATTTTTTCATATTGATAGATTCTGTTTTAAAAAATCTTTAGGGACAACCTTGAAATGTTTTCAGATTTTCTGCTGTGAGCAATGTACTCTCCTCTTTCTGTTTTATATATTTATGTATTCATGCACATTTTCATGTTACTGATCCCATTTTGTACGGACTTCCCATCCTGAAAGTAACCACTATAGGTAATTTCTTATGTATCCCTTCAAAAATGTGTAATATACCCTCCCCTTTTTACTCTTTCTGTTTCCTTCTGTGACTGCTGGAATTATATGATACAGCCACATACCTTGGTCTTCTTGATAACCATCTTGGCAGGCTTTCCATAGGCGCACACAGATCTGTCTCCTGTTTCACTTAGCTCCATACTAGCCTGTTGTACCATAGTTTCGTTAAGAGCACCTTCTGGTGTTGGACATTTAACCTTTCTGTTCTTTTGCTATTATAAGTATATATCTACAAACTTTTTTTCGTATCTACAACATTTTGATTTCACTTAAAATGTACATTTTCCCAAATTACTAAATTTTAATAGTATCTAATTACATAAATGTTGATCTTCATTTTAGTAAATTACATTGCTTTCTGATTGTTAGCACGTGTTTACTAATTATCACTTGGATTAGTTCCGAAAGTATAACAATGAATCAAAATTACCTGCAATCCTACCATCCAAAGGTAAATACTGTTGAAGTATTTTTCCTAGTCTTTTTTTGCTCTGCCTAACATTTTCCCTAAGCCATATCTCACAAAAATTTTGAATGATAGGATATGTTCAGGTACAGTGTGGTCAAAGTTATAAGATGTTGGCTTTACAAGCTAAGTATCCAGCAGCTGAGGAATTGTTAAATAAATCAGGGCCTGTACACAGATTCGATTACTGTGCATTCAGTGAAAATTGTGTTTTAGGAAACTCTGTGGGCACAGGTATGCCTCTCCATGTGTGTCTGTGTACATCTAGATGGCCAGGAAAATAACATGGAAAAGTAATAAGCCAGGATGTTAAAAGGATTATTGGCGGATGGTGACATTTATATTTGTTTTATTTTACTTTATTTGGAAAAAAATTAAAATCCTCACCTGAGGATATGTAGATATGTTCATTGAGTTGGGGTAAAGGGTAGAGAGAGAGAGAAATATCGATGTGAGAGAGGAACATCCAGTCACTTGCTGCCGTGTGCCCCAACCAGGGATCCAATCCACAACCTGGGTGTGTGCCCTGAACGGGAGTCAAACCCACAGGCTTTTGGAGTATCGGACGATGTTCCATCCAATTGAGTCACTCGGTCAGGGCACATTTATATTTCTTTTAAACTTTAATGTATTTTCTAAAATTTCTGTAATGGTCGTGAAATGTTTGTATATTTATAAAAACATAGTTATAAAAAGTAGACTCCTAACAGAAAAGTTCAGAGGCCCTCATTTAAAAATAGCATTATATTTCAGAGTCCCTTATGTAGTGGGTCCAGTTCCATGTTCGCCATGAGCACCACTTCTGTTCCTGGCCTCTAATCCTAATGTTAGGCAGGAAAAGTGTCACCAGGGCTTCTCAGTTTTGTTAGAAGTTGTGGTGAGTCACTACAGTTGAAGTGTGTCGAATACAAAATTCTTGCCTAGATTTTCCATTAATCGAAAGTTACCTTTTTGGAGTTGTCTCATGGATACCCAATATAAGATCCCCATATAAATTAAAATATTCAAATTAATTTCATTCTCCACTTAATACTCTCTGAGACAAGGTATATCTGAGGACATTTTGGAACCAGTGTTCACACCAGCATGGGGACACAGAAAATGTCATTTTGCACTTTCTTATAATTTCCACCAAGAGATTTCGAGTTGATGTTTTGAAGCAAAGGACATTGAGATGAGGTGTGTGTCCAGTGGAATTGCAGGCCTTTATCTCCTGACCCATTTGCTGCAGACTGGGCAATATCAGGTACTTTCCTTAGAGGAGAAAGTGGCAGTAGAATGATTTCTATAGAAAATGGAATACCTACACTGTATCTGCTGTTATATGGAACCGCTCTATTTAAATGACGCCTTAATAATCTACATGATATGCTACAGCGTTTTAACTTAGTATTTATTTTGAGAAAGTAAATTCCCAATATTTGATAGTCATAATTTTTTATTCTACTGACACAATGTTTCTCAAACTCGTGCCCCCATTTGAAAAACATCAAATTTTCACTACTACCCCCTTCTCACTCATTCTGAAAATAATGAGTATTAAAAGATAACATTATTTGATGCTGTTTTCCAAGTATAAAGTTATGGTTAAAAAAGCTTTGTAAATACCACATGAAAATTCTGACATGCTCCCAAAATTAATCTCTTCTGAAAAATTCTGCAAAATTTAACTAATAAACATTCTTTGGAATTGCCTTTTTTTAAAAAAAAAAAAGGTGGGGGAATGGAGAGAGAGAGGGAGAGAAATATCAGTGTGTGGTTACTTCTTGAATACCCCCTACTGGGGACTTGGTCCGCAACCAGAGCATGTGCCCTGACTGGGAATCGAACTGGTGACCCTTTGGTTCACAGGCCGGCACTCAGTCCACTGAGCCACACCAGCCAGGGCTGGAATTGCTTTTAAATGTAGGAATCATTATATTTCAGTTTATTAATGCCATGGAATGCAATGTATGTGAATCTTAGTACACTTTTAGGAATTGTAAGTACCATTGGAAATAAGTGATTCCCTTGAACAAATTAATAGTGTCATGTTGTTCATGTAACTTTCAAATTTTTGTGATGAAGTATGCTTTCTTATGTAGACCATCTTCTCAGGAGCCTCATTCTGGGAGACTTGCTATTGGTGGATGATTATGGTGTCTGTCTCTGGTCAGTAAGTAGTAGAGTGCATAGCACTGACTCTGGTGCCTGTAGATCAGAGAGTGACTGGGTTATTTGATAATTCCCCTGAAGTTTTCATAAGACTTGAATTTCAAATAATGATATCAATAAACTTATTTTGCTGGCTTTACTATTCTACTGAAAGGATTATATATTATTTTGATTGATTCACTAATGACATTTTAATTAATTAAACTAGAAAATACTTGGTCACAAAGATTTGATGTGTACTTTAGAATCTGTGGATTGCCTTGGAATTTGTGATTATCAAGTAAGGTGGTTTCCACCCCCCTAAAACATATGCAGAATCAAAGTTATTACTTGAGGAGACTACACATCCTTCTTGGCATTGCAAATAATTTACTGCAGCATGAAGAGAATGATGGGGGAGGGGTTTGTTTTGTTTTGTTTTAAACATCTTGAGAAATCATTCAAGCACATTATCAGCAATGAAGAACTTTGTCATGCCCTGACTGGTGCGGCTCAGAGGGTTGGGCATCATCCTGCAAGCCCTGGGATCACTGGTTCAATTCCCAGTCAGGGCACATGCCAGGGTTGTGGGCCAGGTCAGGGTTGTGCCAGAAGCACCCAATCCATATTTCTCTCTCATATCAATGTTTTTATCTCCCTCTGTTTCTCTCCCCTTCCCCTTCTCTGAAAATAAATAAAGTCTAAAAAAAAAAAAAACATTTTGAAGAAACACATTACATTTCTTTATTAAAACAGTGTTTCCCGCCTCATTGGTTATCCTGGAGATTAAGTGAGATATTTCATGTAAAGCACTAGCATAGGCTCTGTTAGCTGGTGCCTTTATTATTAACAGTTGCATTATCATATCACCATTGGGAACCACTAGTGTAGTGGCAGTACTAGTTAAAATATACTTGTAAATATTTTAAGTAGTATTCCCATTTAATCATTCATTAGCTACTTTTTGTCATGTACCTAACTCTGTACTTTACTGCTGTTTAAAACACAAAATTTGGATCAAATATGACTCATTAATTTTATAAATATACCTTCTGATTTTTAAGTATCTTCATTTTTGAAGATACCTTATATCTGTATTTTTTAAAAGTACGTGACTACCAGTGTACTTTTCATCATTTTGCCATTGTGACTAAGCACATTAATTAAAATGACTAAAAAGGTCTGTGTTATTAAAATGATGTTGTTGGGTTTGATCTACACCGTAGAATCTTTCAGTAACTTAGCAACAGTTAGGCTTATTTCATGGTGAGTTATTAAATCTTAGACACTATCTAGACAGCCTCCTCACTTTACAGCTAAAGCAGAGAGAGATTATTGCCCAAAAGTCATACAGCCCATTTTCTTTAACTAAGAAGTAAGTACCTAACTTGGCATTTGAATAACATAAAATGAGGTCACAGCTTGTCAGAGTTTTTGCTCGTTTTGAAGCAGACTTCACTCTATTTGAAATCCTTGTACTAATACACAGATCTTTCCTAGGAAGCTGCTATGTAATGATGGTTTTGACTTCATTTTAGTAACCATTAGAAGTTTATTTCAAACTGGTTCATGTATAAGAAGTTACATTACCGGTTCAGTGTGAGGAAAAGGTGCTCTCTGAGTCACCGTGGTTGAACACGTGGGAAGAATGTTTTAGCAGGGAGGCCTCAAGTCTTCTCTACTGCAGAATTATTTACCACACATTTGTGCCAGGTGCCAAATGGGGAAACTGGCCCTTTTCAGAATGTGGAAGAGCTCCCCTACTCCCAAAGTGCCTTTTTTAAAACTCGGAAGGATTTAGAGCTTATTTTTATTAACATCACTTTTCCAAATCTTTTCCTATCATTTTGATTCCTTAAGCACACACATAACATGAGACTTTATGTATATAGTTGAAATGAGCTCTCATTTAGGTGTTAATTGAATTTCAAGTTATTTTTTAGCCTTATTTAACATCTCTATGTTCTTAAAAACTGAGAATGTTAACATTAAATTAAGAGCTAGAGGGGGTGATGGTGTAGACAGAAAGTCATTCAGAGAGGCTTACCTACTTTTAATGTGGGAAGCATGAATTGGTGGTGCCAGTGTGAAGAGTTAATAAAGAGGAGGCACATTGCACTGAGTCACTTTTATGGAAATATCTCCATGGTTAGAAAACTTGAGGAAGATAATTTACATACCAGCCAGAAATTTGGTCGAGTGTATCTTTGTATATCACCTTATCAAATACCTGGTCTGATAATATCGTGTTCTGAAAGTAACTTCGTGGGTTCCTTTGAGGTAGCAGTTCTGTGTTCCTCAGCTGGAAGTACGTGAGTAAGTGGAGCAATGCAGTTGAGAGGATTCCTCCCCACCCTGCACCAGACTCTGCTTCCCTTCAGCCCCGCTGCCTCTCTCTCCTGCAAGTCGCTATAAAAGAGAGGGGTTCATGCAACAAGACCCAAATCTAGTATAAAGCGCTATAATACTTTTATAGAAAAAGAGATAGGGCTTCGCTAGAAAGCAACTGAGATAGAACTGTTAGGTCTGTGCACAAATTCAGGCTACATCTAAAACTTTCTGATGATTCAGTATCAAGGTGAAGGTGAAGTCAAAGGCTTAATTACTTTAATTACCTGGAATTTGATTGGACAAAACAGTTAATGGTATCTTATAGGGCAGTTTATTGAACTTTATTACAGCTCAAAATAAGAAACACATGTTTCCATTGCAATGGGTATGTACTACTCCATTTCGTGAAAAACATCCTTATTAAGTCTTATTAAGCCATGAATTGGAATTTTGTCTGTGCTGATATTTTTGATGTTTGTCTATTAAGTTGATTTCAGAACCCACAGAAACTCCCTGTAGGTGTTGAATGACATTACTTCAGGGATTCATTTATGCATGGTTGGTGATTAAAAAATCCATCTCCTGGTCATTGATGCTAATTTCTTTTTATGAAATACATGGATGTATTTCATCCATCCATGGGGATGGATGACCCTTCACTGCAGTTCCTACGTAACCTTGAGGAATAAAAAATGTCCAGCAGATTTCTTGCTTTTTTTTCTAGCGTGCTTACGAGGGAAACATTTCTTTCATGTTGACATTTTTACTTTAGTAAGTACCAATAACTGTTCATAATTTCATCTGCCTATCCGTGGTTTGGTAACATTCCTTTTTATAATTATCATTTTGTAAGCATATTACCCTTTATTATTTTTAGCCGTTTTATTATATTTCTTGATTGTTCAGAGTAAATCATGTAGCCTAAGAAATTGGCAAAAGTACAACTTCACCATACTTTTTGAACTCTCAAGGAATGGGTTTGCATAGTGTCAATTTTTTCCTTAAAACTGAGTATATACTGCTTTTAAGTATCAAAACTATGATATATGAAAGTCTATTTTTAAGTCCTGGCCAGGTCTCATTTGGTTGGAGAGTTGTTCCATATACTGAAAGGGTGCACGTAACTAGGTTGCAGGTTCAGTCCCTGGTCCAGGAACTTACGGGAGGCAACCAGTCAAAGTTTATCTCTCGCATCAATATTTCTCTCCCACCTTCTCTAATATCAACAAACATATCATCAGGTGAGGAATTTAAAAAAATAGAAAGAAAAGATCTATTTTTAAAATGTATTGTGTGCTTCTCCAGCGTCAGAGAGATAAGTGCTAAATATATTTCAACCACTTCCTGTCTTAGTTGTTTTAATGACTGTCGGTTAACGTGCCATGTTGGAATACAGATCACACAGTCATCACCTAGCCTTGTGCTGTAGGGTAGCCTCTAGCTACGTGCGATTGTTTGAACTTAGATGTAATTTTTTTGTCTTTTTCCCCACTGTTTTTTTTATTGTTGTTCATGTACTAGATGTAAATTATTAAAACTAAGTGAAATTAAAATTCAGTTCCTCGGTCACACAAGCCACATTTCAAATGTTGTATGTCACTTGTGGCTACTGGTTACTACATGGGACAGCACACATACAGAAGATTTTCCTCATCACAAAAAGTTATGTAGGTAACTTAAGAGCAAAGATGTTTTGTTTTTTCACTTTTGTATTCCCTACAACAAGACACAGCCACAGTTGCACCTTTTATTATAAGTACACAGTAAGTACTTGCTAGGTAGAGTTTGGTAAGTGGCTCAAGACTGGTGCTTTTTTTTTTTTTTAATTTTTGTAATTTTTAAAAAAGTTTTCTGCCAGCAACTTTTTTACAGTCCGGTGGCAGTAGCATCCCTTTCTTCTTTCCGTTCTTTTGGCTGTTACTCTGCATATTGCTGGCTTGGAAATCAGATGGCCAAACCAGGCAAAATAAATGTACAGTAAATAGCGTCTAAGAGTGGTCTTGAAGTAATGTTGTGAAGAACAATTGTCAGATATATAAATGTCGAATCACTGTGCTGTACACCTGACATTAATGCAACATTCTACATCAGCTGTAATTGAAAAACCTTTAAAAAAAAGGAAGAAAGAAAAACAAAAAAGAGTGAGCAAGGTAATACATTACTTTGTGGCCTTCACATTGCCTGCTTAGAGTCCTTTTAGACTTAATGGCTGGTTTTCAAATGGTGTTCCATAGAGGTGAGGTGTGGGTATGTTCTTAGATTGTAGTAATTTAATTTCTACTTTTTGGATAGAGAGAACGTATCTTCAAACTTTTTGAATTAAAAAAGTACCTAAGTGTATAGCTTGATGAATCTTCACATACAACACACTGTGTAACAGGCATCCCATCCCCTGACAGTCTCACCCCAATGACTCTCCAACACCCCAGCATGAATAAATACTATCCTGATTTCTTTTTTAAGTATATTTTAATTGATTATGCTATTATAGTTGTCCTATTTTTTTCTAACCTTTATTCCCTTCCACCCTGCACCTGCCCCACCAGCATTCATCCCCCCCCCTTAGTTCATGTCCATGGGTTGTACATATAAGTTCTCTGGCTTCTACATTTTTTATAGTATTCTTAACCTCCCCCTCTCTATTTTGTGCCTATCATTTATGCTTCTTATTCACTGTACCTTTTCCCCCATTCTCCCTCCTGCTGATAACCCTCCATGTGATCTCCATTTCTATGATTCTGTTCCTGTTGTTTGCTTGGTTTTGGTTTTCTTTTTTAGGTTCTTTTGTTGATAGTTGTTTCTTGTCATTTTACTATTCATATTTTGATCATCATCTTTTTCTTAGATAAGTCCCTTTAACATTTTATGTAATAAGGGCTTGGTGATGATGAACTCCTTTAACTTGACCATATCTGGGAAGTACTTTATCTGCCCTTCCATTCTAAATGGTAGCTTTGCTAGATAGAGTCATCTTGGATGTAGGTCCTTGTCTTTCATGACTTGAATTCTTCTTTTCAGCCCCTTCTTGCCTGCAAGGTTTCTTTTGAGAAATCAGCTGATAGTTTTATGGGAACTGCTTTGTAGGTAACTGTCTCTTCTCTTGCTGCTTTTAAGATTCTCTCCTCATTTTTAACCTTGGGTAATGTAATCAGGATGTACCTTGGTGTGTGCTTCCTTGGGTCCAACTTTTTTGGGACTCTGAGCTTCCTGGACTTCCTGGAAGTCTATTTCCTTTGCCAGATTGGGGAAGTCCTCGTTCATTATTTCTTCAAATGAGTTTTCCATTTCTTGCTTTTCCTCTCCTTCTGGCACCCCTGTGCTTCAGATGTTGGAATGTTTCAGGATGTCCCAAAGGTTCCTAAGCGTCTCCTCATTTTTATGAATTCTTGTTTCTTTCTTCTGTTCTGGGTAAATGTTTATTTCTTCCTTCTCCCAATCATTGATTTAAGTCTCAGTTTCCTTCCCTTCGCTGTTGGTTCCCTGTACATTTTCCTTTATTTCACTTTGCCTTCATTTTTTCTGCTACTTTGTAACCATACTCAACCATTTCTGTGAGCATCCTGATTACCAGTGTTTTGAACTGTGCATCTGATAGATTGGTTATCCCTTCATTACTTAGTTCTGGTTTTGGAGCTTTGATCTGTTCTTTCAATTGGGCCATATTTTTTTTTTGTCTCCGCCTCTTACGTTGCAAGGGACAGAGCCTTAGGTATTCAGCATGGCAGGACAACTCACCTTGCTACCTTGTGGTGCTGTATGTGGGGAAGGGGTCAGAGAGGGAACAATGCCCTTTGCTTGGCCAGGCCACCTTTTAGTCACTTCCCCTGCTACCCACAATCAAATTGGGCCCTTCTGGCACTCATTCCCAGGTGGGTGGGCTTATGTACATTCTAGGACCCTGTGCGTCTCTCCAGTAAGCTCTCCCGTGAGGCCAGGAATTCTCCTGCAGCTGCAACCCCCACAGGTTTTGACAGCCAAAGGTTTTGAGTCTTTATTTTCCCTGGGCTGGAACCCTGGGTTGCACAGTCTATCTCCCCAGTTGTTTCTCCCAGTTGATCCACACGCAAACGTGGGACTGCCGGGTCCGTCAGCTGCCGCCTTGCCATTCATGCGTCTTTTCTGCCCCCGCAGTCCCTCTCCGCCCTTCCCACAGGTCTGAATGAATGTTTCTTCTTTGATTCCTTAGTTGTCGGACTTCCATACAGTTTGATTTTATGGCAGTTCTGGTTATTCTTTGTTTTTACATTTGTTGTTGTCCTTCTTTTGGTTGCACAAAGGTATCTATACCTTTGCCTCCATGTTGGCCAGAAGCCCACTATCCTGATTTGTAACAGCATAGATCATTTTGGCCTGTTCTTACATTTTATGTAAATGGAATCATATGACAGATATATATTCATTTGTGTTTGGCTTCTGTTATTGCTTGTGAGATTTATCCATGTTTTGCATTGTTGTAGAGACTTTCATTAATACATTTTATGCCGTGGAGAACATGTACCAAAATGATCTGTTCTGCTGTTGATGGGCACTGCATACGATTCAGTTTGAGGCTGTTACAAATAGCGCTGCTGTGAACATTACACTGTATATGCCTTTTGGATAACATGCATGCCCATTTCTATTGGGTATACTAAAGAGTGGAATATTTGGTCAAAGGTGTGCATATTTCAGTATATTAATAGATGTTGCCGATTAGCTTACTAATCTACATTCTCACCAGCAGGTTTCTGATTGTTCCATATCCTCATTAACACTTAGTATTTTCCATCTTTTTGTTTTGTTTTGTTTTGATCATTCTGACAGGTGTGTAATGGTATTGGGTTGTGGTTTTCATTTGCATTTTCTTGATGACAGTCGAAGTTGAGAACATTTTTATAGTTATTGGCCACTTCAATATCCTCTTTTGTTTAGTGTTTGTCAAAATCTTTTAGCCATTTCTCCATTGTTATCTTTTTTGTAGCAGTTTTATTGAGATTAAATCCAACCTTTTAAAGTTTACAGTTTAGTGTCGTTGTTGTTTTTTATTAACAGTTGTATAATTCTAGTATCTAATTCCAGAACCTTTTTAGCACCCCAGAAAGACTCCCAACCTATTCGCAGCTGCTCCTCATCCTCCCTACCCTCCCGTGGCAGCCACTGGTCTACTTTCTTTTCCTATGGATTTGCCTTTTCTGGACATTTAAATGGAATCATAACTATGTGGCCACTGGCTTCTTTCACTTAGTTTAGTGTCTTCAGGTTCACTCATGTTGTAACATCTGTCAGTAATTGATTCCTTTTTGTTGCCAAGTATTCC
>PVKM010014209.1:0-29319 GCA_004027735.1 Carollia perspicillata
AAAGTTTCAGCACAATGTCTTGACCTGACCACAAGGGACATTTTTTTAAACAGTAGAATAACAAGTCAGAACAGGAACAATGTAATCCCTTTTAAAATTAAATTTGAGACAAATGTCATCAAAGTAAATTATAATTTTCCAGTATGATTTGGTGAAAGATTAATACTCTCTCTGCACTTGCTTTGCAGAAGAATTAATTGTAAAAACAGTAATGTATATGCTTATTTTCTTGATTATGAAACATACGCTAATTACAGAGGAGAATCATTATGTTATTTTGCAGTTGGTGTTTTTCAAGTGACTTTTGGTCACACAACTGCAGCTCCACCAGGGCAGACGGAGGCTTGGGGTGTGGTGAATTTGTGGGCACATGCTCGGCGATGGAACAGATAGGGCCAGGCAGGGCTGGTGGCGTATTGATCAAGTTTGCTTCCCTTGTACTGCTGCCTCTGCTCCCTCCTGTCCTTGCTGACTCCTGACTATCATAGCAAATAAGAACTCAGCGCTGGGGCATTAGATGACAGAGAGCCCAGGCTAGGCTTGTTGGATAACATGACTGGGCATGACGGTGGGCCTTGGTGTGACTGGAGTTGTAGTCTGGGAGGAAAAGGGGAAAATGTGCCCTTTGTACCCCCAGGAGGAATCAAGCTCATCTGTACCCAAGTAGACTCATCAAGGACAATTAACTCACAATGGTTAATCACCCAGAGGATCCTGGTGTGTCTATACCCTATAAAATAGCCTCTAATTCCCCTATTCAATCTCTCCCTCCTGCCTTGAGCCCCTGGAAACCTCTGATTTGTTTAGCATCTCCATGGTTTTACCTTTTCTAGAATCTCATATAATTGGAATCAGATGGTTTGTAGCTTTTCAGACTGGCTACTTTCACTTAGCAACATACATTTAAGTTTCAGCCACATATTTTCACTTCGATAGCCTATTTCTTTTTATGGCTGAATAGTATTCGGTTGTATGGGTGTACCATTGTTTTAATCTATTCACCTATGAAGGACAACTTGGTTGTTTCCATTTCATGGACATTATGAATAAACTGCTATAAACATGTGCCTGCAGGTTTTTGTGTGCACATACATTTTGACATCAGCTGGGTAAATATCTAGGAGTACAAGTTGTGGATGATGTGGTAAGACTGTGTTTAGCTTCATAAGAAAGTGCCAACCTATCTTCCAAAGTAGCTGTATCATTTTGCATTCCCACAAGCAATGAATGAGAAATCCTTCAGCTCCACATTCTTGTCTGCACTTCATGTTGTCAGCATTTGGATTTTAGCCATCTTAATAGTTATGTAGTAATACTTTATTATTGTTGTAATTTTGGATTCTTGAATGACAAGTGACCATGAGCATCTTTTCATATTTTTTGTGAAACAACTACATATATTTTTCTGGTGAGGTGTCTGTTTAGATCTTTTGCACATTTTAAAATTAGATTTTGTTCTTTCTGTTGAGTTTCAAGAGTTCTTTATGTATTTGTATTATAAATCTTTTATTTAATTTTATTAAAATTATCAGGGTGACTGATTTTAGCTGATTAGATTATATAGGTTTCAAGTGTAGGTTTCTATGATACATGATCTGTGTATTGCATTGTGTGCCCATCACCCAAAGTCAAGTCATCTTCCGTCACCACATATTTGGTTTCCTTTACCCTTTACTCCCCCTGCCCCCCATAACCCTTCCCGTTTGGTAACCACCAAACTGTTGTCTATGTCTGAGAGTTTCAGTTTTAGAACCCACATATGATTGAAATCATATGGTTCTTCGCTTTTTCTGACTCATGTTTCGCTTAGCACCATATTCTCAGGGTTCGTCCATGTTGTCACAAATGGCAGTATTTCCTCTTTTCTTATGGCTGAATAGTATTCAATAGTATATATGTGCCACATATTCTTTATCCACACATCTTTTGAAGGACCCTTTGTTTGTTTCCATATCTCAGTCACTGTGAATAGTGCCACAATGAACATAGAGATCCATATATCTTTGCAAATAAATGTTTTCAAGATTTCTGGGTAGAAAATCTTTTATTCAATATGTATTTTTTAGATATTTTCTTCTAGTCTGGTCTGTAGCTTATCATTGGAAAATGGCCAGTGATAGTGACTTTTTTTAAAAAAATGATATTGGTAATTTGTCTCCCCTCCTCTTTTAATTATCCTGACTAGGAGTTCATCAAGCTTATTAGATCTTCTCAAAGAACCAGTTTTAGTTTCATTGATCTTTTTATTGTGTTCTGTTTTTAATTTTATTAATTTCTATCGTAATATTTATTATTTTTTCTGCTTGCTTTAGGCTTAACTTGATCTTTTCTCTAGTTTTCTAACTAGTGGAAGCTTAGGTTATTGATTTAGTTTCTTCTTATGTGATGCGTGCATTTAATGCTTACATTTTCTTCTAAGCACGGCTTCCCCTACATCCCATAGATTTTGTTAAGTTTCTTGGGAAAAGGAAAAAAAATAAGGTGAGCCCTACAATCGCTCCAGCTTCCTGCCTAGAAGGAAGTTCCAGGTTGTAGCTCAGGGAAGGGGGACTCAGGTGTAATTAAACATAGAAGGCAGCCCATGATAGGTTTCCAATGAAGTCTACAGGAAGGAAACACTACAGGAATGGTGGAGGTACAGCCAGTAGACTGGGGTGGGGGCCAAGACTTGACTATGGATAAAATGAGATTTTACTTGGGCTGTGGAGGTTGATGTGAGAGAGATAGAAATAGCACAAGGTAGGAATGTTAGAATGTATTTTAAAAAGTGGTACAGGCCCAGCCTTGTTTTATGAAAAATAAAGGTTTGTGGGGGGGATTTGTAAAGACAGGTTGAAAACTACTTTGGGATTATTTATAAAAATTCGTGATTTTTAAAAAATTATTTATTTATTTTTAGAGAAGGGAAGGGAGGGAGAAAGAGTGAGAGAAGCATCAACCACTGTGGTTGCCTCTTGTACGCCCCCACTGGGGACCTGGCCCACAACCCAGGCAGGTACCCTGATTGGAAATCGAACTGGTGACCCTTTGGTTTACAGCCTACGCTCAATCCACTGGACTACACCAGCCAGGGCGAAATTCATAAGTTTTAATGTAGTGTTTGAGTTTGTTCAGGAGACCAGTGGGTTTTTTTTTTTTAATTTAAAACAAAACCAGTAAACTCTTCAATAAATAAGTTATTCTCCAATCCCAATACAAACACATACACGTGAAAACGTAGCCCCAACCTCCCAACTTCTGATACCTGACTAGGACACCAAGCATCTGCAGAGCACTGTTAAACAACTCCTGCTGTAGGCTAGGGAAGTCTTTGAGGGATCTGGACAGACAACACAGGATAAAGTGGGTGTACAATGGAGAGTGGTCAATTATCAGTTCATTGGATAGGGAGGGAGATCAAAGGCAGGCAAGGAGACAAATTTGGAGCAGTTGTGTGGTTGCTGGCGGGAAGGGTTAGGGGTAGGAACTAGGATTGTGGTGGTGAGACGGAAAGGAAGGGGCTGAGTAAAGATGTGTGAGGAAATCCTGGGATGTGATGATTTGTTGGTTGTGACAGAGGAAGGGGAAGAGCATTAATTAAATAAATTGAACTGGATAATTTATAGTCCCTTGGCCTAATATACTTAGAGGCTATGATAATATTAGTAATAATCTATTTCACCTAAGCTCAAATTTCGCTGCCCTTGGTGTAACCTTGGGCTTGATAGTTATTCTAAACTTTCCTCTTTTAAATGGGAGACTATAATAGTTCCTACCTTATAGGATTCATTTTTAGTGTTTGAAGGGAAAATGTTAGAACTGATGCTGGGGAATTTCCTTGAAGAAAGTTTATTAGTTCTTATCCTTATTTAATTCTTAACTAATTCAACACTTCTGTTTTCTTTAACATGTTGAATTAAAAAGATTTTAGTATATCACTTTGTCTGGCTTTTTAATGCCTCGTGAATAGTGTGAGATTATTGAGAAACAAAACAAAGGTTATTATGCAAATATTTAAAACATTTAACAATACATTCAAGTAGTCTTAGGGAACTGGAAAAATACTGAAGTTATGCTAGCTTTTTGTAGAGGGACAGGATATTAAGAATAAAAAAAACATTATTTCAGGAAAAAAGATAAGTTAAAAAGTAGAATGCATTAAAAGTAAGTAATCCAATGAATTCTATTAAGTAATGAATATTCAGATAGTGTATTAATTTTTCCCAAGACACGATGGCCAAGGGAAAGAATTTAAAGAATGGAAAAAAAAGGAATGATTAAATGAACTCTAAAATAATTAAAAGTTATATTTCAAAACATCTGTTCCGACACATTAAGACAGATCTTTTTATTTAATGGTCAGAACATAATTGTTTCAGCTGTTACATGTCTTCAGCTTCCTTCTCCTCGCCAGGCCTCAGTCCCTGTCCTGTTTTGCAGCCAATTCCTCCCAAATTCCAGACAGATTGGGAAGAGATTCTTCTCCTGCCGGCCTCACCTAGAGAGTGCCTTGTGCACCCTCTCTGTCGGTTTCCTTCTCAGTCCAATTGCCTGTTTATTAGTTTAATAAAACTCTCTTCAGTTAACACTCCCTAGTGCATTAGAATCACGCAAATTCACATGGAGTGCTCCTCAGTGGAGGTTCTGTACTCAGCCTCTCCAAACCCCTGCCACAGTGTGACAAGGATGTGAGAGAACACGTCCCCCAAGGGGATAAAGTTAAAACTGGTGGCATTTCTCCGAAGGCGGGGCTTGCTGGTGAAAGGTAGTTTTTTTCAATCTCTTATATGGAACCAGCAGGTAATCCTTGAATTATTGTACACTTAAAACTTTTAAGAAGCAAACAACCAAATTACAAATTGGTCGAAGGACCTCTCCAAAGAGGTCATACAGATGGCCAATAGACATATGAAAAGATGCTCAAAGCCACTAATCATCAGAGAAATGCAAATTAAAACCACAATGGGATGCCATCTCACACCTGCCAGAAAGGCCATCATCAATCCACAAATGACCAGTGCTGGCAAAGATGTGAGAAGGAGGAATGCATGTGCACTGTCGGTGGGAATGCAGACTGCTGCAGCCACTCTGGAAAGCAGTGTGGAGATGCCTCAAAAAATTAAAAAAGGATCTGCCTTTTGACCCAGCCGTCCCACTTCTGGGAATGTATCCAAAGGAACCCAAAACACTAATTTGGAAGAACAGAAGCCTCCCTATGTTCACTGCAGTGTTATTTACAATCACCAAGATATGGAAGCAGCCAAAGCATCCATCAATAGATGAGTGGATAAAACAACTATGGGACATTTATAGAATGGAATACTACTTGGCTGTAAAAAAGAACAAAAATTTTACCGTTTGCAATAGTATGGATGGACCTGGAGAACATTAGGTTAAGTACAATAAGCCAGTCGGAGAAAGACAAATACCACACGATTTCACCCATATGTGGAATCAAATGAACAAACTGAACTAACAAGCAAAACAGAGACAGATTCATAGATAGAGAGCAGTTGACAGATGTTTGGCGAGGTCGGGGGAGGTTAGGGAGCTGAGGGATGGAGCAAAAAGGAAAAAGGACTCATGGACATGGACAACACTGTGGTGATTGCAAGGGAGAGGGGGACTAAATGGTAGTAGAAAAAAATGCAATACAGATTAGATTTTAAAAAGGGGGGTGAAAAGAAATTTGCTTTGATGCTGGTACTGTCAATCAGTGACACACCTTGAGAGCTAATAGCGTGTGTACACTAATCTGTACGTTGCATGACAGCTGTGTTGTGCTGTTCGAGATTCTACTCCACTCTTCTAGAAAAATGACACTTTCATGTACTGCCAATACATCTTGTTTATATGACATTATAACTCCCCCCAAAAGCCATCTGCTACAAATAAGTGTTTTGACTATCAAGAGGCTACCTGTTTAAATATTTGCATCATTTCAGCTATTGTTTTCCCTTCGCTCTACAAACTCCTAGTTTGGTCTTTTGTTTTTTTCCCCCCCACTGATAGTTAAAGTAAGTTAGGTAAAGGGAAGTGAGCTTAAGTAAAATACGTATCAATTTGTATTCCTGCTCTACGAATAATACTGTAAAATGTCTTAGTAGGGAGTAGAGGATGCGTTTTTAATTTGATTTTTGGATTTTAATGAAGCCTGCCACGTTCATGTCCCATCTCTTTATGTAACTAAGACACAGACTGCAATCATCAGTTCTGACTGGCAATTCTCGTTTAACCTAAGCGAAAGTAGAAGTTGGACCATTTTTTACCTTCCTCTACTCCAATACAGTTTGATTTGCTCTTAACTACTATAAAATATTTGTGCAATATTGTGACTGGTAATGACATTGGTATGCACTGGTAACGTGACGATTACTCTTTCCAGATAGAAAAGGATGCCTTCCTCACTGAGCCATGCCCAGGATCCTATCACACGTGGTCGGCCACATAATATGTACCATTTTCTACTTTTGTTCTGTTCGTACACTTTGTAGGGACTTTGGCATTTGAAAAATATAATACTTTTGGAGTTAAATTACAGAAAACATTTGTTAATGCTAGTTGAATCCACCTTTCCCTGTTTGACTATTTGGTGATTTCACAAACCTTCAACTCTCTCTTAGGTCTCTCGAGTTGTACTTGGTTGTTCAACACCCCAAACCTGTGGTCATTTTTGGCCTTGTGTCCAGCAATCTGAATCACATCTTTGTGAGACTCACAGAGAGGTGGTGGTTCGCCTCACGGCCGTAAGGAGTGGGACTGCCCCTAAACTGTCCGAGCACTGGAATTCTGAGTTTCTCCAAGAAAGGAAATGTCATCATTTGGCTCAAATATAACTTTGTCTCTTAGAGAAGCTTTTTTGTTTCCTCTTCCTTGTATTACTCAACCCTTCTATTATGTTATAAGCATTTCATTCATTCATTCATTCATTCATTCATTCATTCATTCATTCATTCAATGAATGCTGAATACTTTTTAACTGAGTTTCTTCCTTCAACCTGAAAACTTGTTGGAGGGTAACATGATCTCTGTTTATCACCGCATATTTTGTACATTGTAAGCACTGAACAATTTTTACTCAATGAACAAATACTTTGGTAAACAAATTTGGTCACTCTCATTACTAGTACCCGAAATGAGTCTGAAATTCTTTTTCTGGAAATCAGATTGTCTTACAGTATGACTGCTGGGAGCTTTTAAAGTGGGTGGTAATACTACATTTTGTTTTGTTTCATTAACTTTCTATCTACTTGTTTTTATCTTTGAAATCTTTCCAAATGAAGTTAAGTTACATTTATAATGTAAAGCATAGGTTTTATTTAAAAAAATAAAATGCTTGTGTGGAGTTGTAATCAGGTAAGCCCTGATTTCATCTTAGTGAAAGCAACACCACCTTCGACCATTTCTTCTCTAGTCAAATCACGTGCTTCTACCTTCCTACCATCATAACATACCTTTATCTGATGTGAAAAGATTTAATTTGCTGCTGCAGCTCTCCTGTACAGTCTGTTCACAGTCTCAGCCTCTTTGTAAAGTTGTATAGTAAGGGAATAAACAGCATTTGAGGAATGCACTGGCTAATATTTATACTGAAGAATAATCCATCTTTTTTGTCCCAGTCCCAACCCAAAGTAGGTTAATGTCAACCAGAATTCACCTTCTCAAGATTCTGACCTCAGAATTTCCTAAGACAAGTAAACCTAAAGGAATTCTTTGCTTTGATCTTTTTTTCCTGCTTTTCTTCATAAGGCTTCTGGTCTTACATTCCAAATAGATGATCATGGAATCATTCGATGTGCGGATGGAAGGTATAGTGAAGGTCACGTAGCGCAAATGCTTACTGGATGATCGAATCCCTTCAGTCTTGATGTAGTCGTTCTCATTTCCTGGCTGGCAGACAGTCGTTTTCCTACATACTTATATGCTAGAGGGAGCTTGCTAGCTCCCTAGCCTCTTTGTATAAGGTCACTAATGCCATTCAGGAATTGGCTGCCCAAAGCCCCATTTCCAAATACTGTCACTTTGGGGATTAGATTTCAACAAATGAATTTGGGGGGAATACAAACATTAAGGCTATAACACCATCTTATGTAGGACATCCCACTTGAGGGTGGCACGCAGGTTTTTTCTAAACCTTCTTTTCCTTAGGCTAACCTCTCCTAGTTACACATTTTCCATGCGACCCAATTTCGCGTCCCCTCACCATCCTGGTTAGTCTAACCCGAATAGACTTACTTTGCTTATATATGTAGCATTCAGCGATGAATGTGATATTCTAGGTGTGTGCTGATGAGTGAGAGGAGAGTGTGAATATCATCTTTTTTTAATTCAGATATAATCTCACTAGTACATTTAGCAATGACATGGTTGGAATGCCCGACTAAGGGCGTTATGACCAGTCAGATAATACAACTGCTCTTCTCACCTGATCTGTTTTACTTCTGAGTACCCTTATATCTGTCGACTGTGCTGATAATGGATACAATTTTAAAACTCTGTTAACTGAAAAAAAAATCTTCATTATAGAGCTAGCCTCTCAAATCATACTTAATAGAGAATGATCTTGGACGAGTTCATCAGCCTCTCGGGGTAGCAGTCTCCAATATTTACCAGACAAGGCTATTGTGAGGGCTGATGTGGTCAAGTGCTGACTTGCAAAGTACACAGAAGGTGTTTAAAGCACATGGTGAGTGCTCAGTGCAGATCAGTGATAATAATCTTTACCACTGTGCCTTATTCTAAGAGTTCTGAGCATTGCTTATTTGAATTCTGTACAAACAGGAAGGGTCTGTGGATTCTTTGTTTTCAAAGTGTCCTCTAATATATAATATAGACATATAAAAATAAAAGCCATGCATAAAAATGTCACACATTTGTCCAAATTTCTTGACAAATTAGGACAAAATTGAACAACGTTCTGACATTAGTTGTCCATTTGTTATGGAATGAAAGAACAGGTGATAGAGAATATTTACTTCGCATAACTTTAATATTAAAAGTAATTGTTTTGCTTTTTACCAAAATGATGATTTCTTTAATATAAATTTAAGAACTGTTGTCTACTAACATATTTTGAACAGATTAACATTTAAAAAATATAGATGCTTGTGTTAATTTTTCTTTTTCTTTTTAAACATTTTTAAATTTTTATCTTTTTATTGTCGTTCAGTTACAGCTGTCCCCATCCCACTCCCCATTACTCTTTTTAATTACCCTTTTTAAACTATCAGTTTCTATCCATACATTTCAGCACTACAGCGTGGCCTTTTCCAGGTTAAGATGCTGAGCTGAAGCCTCCAAGTTTCACTGCGAAAGAGATGAGGTTCCCTCCCCCACCTCCATAATTTAGTTAGTGAGAACTGTAGCTGGGTGAATCTTTGGAGAACGTTATTTTAAACCATTTAACAACTTCTATAGCAGGAAAAGAGAAATGCATTTGCGAAAATCTTAGAACCAAGTGAACTACCTGAGGCTCTCAGGTCAATTCCTAAAGTGATAAAATGTAGCTCAGTAACAATAGACGATTTACAAGCACCTCTGGGCCCAGAGGCTGCAGGATCCAGATTTGGGTAAGTCATGCCTCTTTAGTGTCTTCTGTTAAGAGGTCTACTTAATGGAAACGATGTTTCCTAAATGCTTTAAAAAAAAAAAGTTAATGCTACTACAGTTGTCCCGATTCTTTCCCCCTCTGTGGCCTCTTCCCTTTTAAAAAATGTCTTTGTAATTTAATTTGAAGTCAGGAAGTGTGAGCCTCTGGCTTTGTTTTTTTTTTCTCCGGATTGCTTTGGCTACTTGGGATCTTTTGTGATTCCATACAAACCTGATGATTTTCTTGTTTTCTTCCTTAAAAAGTGTCATGCCATTGGGATTTTGATGGGGGATTGCATTAAATCTTTATATGGCTTTGGGTAATATGGCCATTTTAACTACACTGATTCTTTCAATCCATGAACATAAAATATCTTTCCATTTTTTTGTGTGTATTCTTCAATCTCTTAATAATATCTTACATTATTTCAGTGTATAGGTCCTCCACATCCTTTGTTAAGTTTATTTCTAGGTATTTTATCCTTCTTTTAAAAGTTTACTTCTTCATTTATTTATTATCTATTTATCTTTAGAGAGAGGGAAAGGAAGGGAGAAAGAGAGGGAGGGAAACACCAATGCGTGGTTGCCTCTTGAAGCCCCCAACTGGGGACCTGGCCCACAGCCCAGACATGTGCCCTCACTGGGAATTGAACCAGTGCACCTTTTGGTTCTCAGGCCAGCACTCCATCCACTGAGCCACTCCAGCCAGAGCACTAGGTATTTTATTCTTTTTGTTATAATTGCAAAAGGACTTTTTAAAAATTTTTTTAAAAATTTCATTGTTAGTATATAGGAATGCAATGGATTTTTGTTCTTTATTTTGAAACTTTACTGTATTTATTTATTGTTTCTAATAGTTTTTTGTCTTTATGATTTTACTTTTTTATGTCTTTTAATTTAATTTTATATTGAGATACAATTTTGCATACAATGAAGTGCACAAATCTTAGTGTAGAGCTCAATGAATTCTTACACATGTAAATGCCTATGTAACCACCATACAAATCAAGATATAAAACATTTCCAGCATTTATAGAGTTCCATCATGCCAGATCAGTTTTGCTAGTTCTCAAACTTCCTTTGTATGGAAGTGTTGTGGAAAAATGGACTCTTACACGATTTGGGGTGACGGAGTAAGCCTTTATTCACGTGTGCGGACCCAGAGGAGACAGCCTCCAAATTCTGGGCCCTGAGGAGGGGTTAGGTAGGTGATTAAATGCTCTTGTAACAAGGCAGGAGGAGGTGGGGTCACGTGGTACAAGCAGGAATGTGGAAGCCAAGGACACAGAAGCAGAGGGCGGAAATTATCCCGGGCCTAGGACAAAGAGATAGCAGGAGATTATCTGGGTCTGAGACAGGCAGTCAACTAGTCAGCAGGTGGTTGTCTGAGGTCTGGGGGCCAGCAGAGAGTTATCTGGGATCCGGAACAGAGAGCCAGCTTTATCTTCTATTACAGAAGATACTATTGTACTCTATTGTACCTAGCTACTTTTGCTCATCATTTTGTTTGTGTGGTTTATCTATATTGCTTTGGGTAAAATTAGTCCATTTTTTATTGTCATTCAACTATAGTTGTCCCCATTTCCCCCCTACCATTCTCCCCTGTCCCACCCACCCCCACCTCCCACACTCAGTCCTACCCCTCTGTTGCCTTTGTCCATGGGTCCTTCATACATGTTCCTTGACGACCCTTCCCCTTCTTTCCCCTGTTATTCCCCTCTCCCCTCCTTTCTGGTTACTGTCAGTTTGTTCTTTATTTCAATGTCTCTGGTTATATTTTGCTTGTTTTGTGTTCATTTAGTTTATTAGGTTCCACTTATATGTGAGGTCATGTGGTATTTGTCTTTCACCTCTTGGCTTATTTCACTTAGCATAGGGTTTTCCACATTAAGAATTATGTCTTCTGCAAAAAGTGGCAGTTTTACTTCTGCATTCCCAATTCGAATGTTTTTCATTTCTTTCTCTTGCTGATTGCCATGGCTAGACTTCCAGTGCTGTGTTGAATAACAGTGGTGAGAGTGAACACTCTTGGCTGGTTCCCGATGTTAGAGTATGGGTGTAAGTTAAAGGTTTGTCATATAGAGCCCTTATTATGTTGAGGTACTTTCCTTCTATGCCTATTTAGTTGAGTGTTTTAATTATAAATGGATGTCATATCTTGTCAAATGTTTTTTCTATATCTATTGGTATAATCATATGATTTTTATCCTTTATTTTGTTCAGGTGGTGTATCACATTGATCAATTTGCCTATGTTGAACCATCTTTATACCCCCGGGATGAACCCCACTTGATTGTGACATATTATTTTTTAATGTGTTGTTATATTTAATTTGCTGGTATTTTGTTTAGAATTTTTATGTCTGTATTTATCAGAGATATTGGTCTGCAGTTTTGTGTGCATATGTGTGTTGTCTTTGCCAGGTTTTGGTATCAGGGTTATGTTGGCCTCATCTAATGTGTTAGGAAATATTGCCTCTTTAATTTTTTGGAAGACTTTGAGAAGGTTAGGTATTAAGTCTTCTTTGAATGTTTGGTAGAATTCACTGGTGAAATCAACTAGACCTGGACTTTTACTTTTGGGGAGGTTTTTTGATGTTTCAATGTCCTCCCTATTGATTGGTTCATTTAGATTATACAATTCTTCATGATTCAGTCTAGGAAGGTTACATATATCTACAAAGCTATCCATTTTTTTTTCTAGGTAATTGTATTTGGTGGCATATAGTCTTTCATAGTATTCTTGCATGATCCTACCTATTTCTGTTGTGTCTGTGGTGGACACTTCTCTTTCATTTCTGATTTTGTCTGAGCTTTTTTCTTTTTTTCCTTGGTGAATCTTGCCACAGGTTTGTGGCAAGCTGATTTCTAAAGAATCAGCTCTGTGTAGCATTAATTTATTATTAAATAATATTCATAGCAGAAGCGGTATTTGATGCTAAGCTGTATTACAAGGGTAACTAATCGTACTCCTGTTCTTTTCATAGCGTCTGTTAAACACGCAAGTGGTTTGTCAGAGTCAGCTTGCAGTGGCTCACAAAAGCCTATTGTTCGATTTTCAGGAGTTTTGTGAGCTACCTGATGTCTGACAGGTAGTTTCAGATTTGCCATGGTAGGAGTATTTAGACAATGGAAACAAGTGAAGGCTATACATCGAAGCCTTTAAAAAAAATTCCTGGACAGCTGGTTGTCAAACACCAGCATATTTGTACCTCAAGGTATTTCTTTAAATAGAATAAAGGGTTATTGGCACCGAAGATGGTTTTCGTGTGAAAGTATACGTGAGAAAAATAATAAACTGGTTTTTGTTTCTGTGTTCTCAGGGATTCGGAAAGACCGAAGAGGAGGGAGAATGTTGAAACACAAGCGGCAAAGAGATGACGGGGAGAACAGGAATGAAGCGGGGGCCTCGGGAGACAGGAGAGCTGCCAGCATTTGGCCAAGCCCACTCTTGATTAAGCACACTAAGAAGAACAGCCCTGTCTTATCCTTGACAGCTGATCAGATGGTCAGTGCCTTGATGGAGGCTGAGCCCCCCATAATCTATTCTGAGTACGATCCTACCAGACCCTTCAGTGAGGCTTCGATGATGGGCTTGCTGACCAACCTCGCAGACCGGGAGCTGGTTCACATGATCAACTGGGCAAAGAGGGTGCCAGGTAAGGACACGAAGCTTGCCTTTTGTTTTTAAGAGTCACTATTTATAAACTGGTTGTGATGTCATAGGAGAGATGAATAATGGAAAATGATGACTTACTGTCCAATTGGTTTCAAAGTTACATCAGACTATGCTATATTTTTAGTGTCAGTACACTGTAATTCTCCTGGAAGTTAGGAAATGGTGTTTTAAAACAAAAATCTACAAGATTAAAGTCTTTAACCTGCCATTATTTTTAACCCATTGTAGTCACCAAAAAGGTCTGGGGTGGACATTACATAATAATTGAAGGTAATATTACATGTTCACAGTGTGAAAATCTTTAACATTAAATGATTGATGATCTATACATTTTTTTAATATTGAGGACTTTTGTTCAAAAACCCTCAATCATTAATAAACAATTTACCTTAAAATCTTTTAAGACCTTTGTGGACTAAAGAGATAATAATAGGTTTCCTTACTGAATGCCAATTATTTACTTAACTCTCCACTCTTAATATTTTAGGAGAAAAGTTGCACAATAGACAAATTGTGTTTTCCTCCTAGTGCTGAGAGGAGCTTGTAGAGAAATACCGTGGCCGACGTGACACTTGGTCCTTCGGTTGATTCTCTCCAAACGGATGCGCCTATACACTTGACCGCTGCTCTTGTTTAGAGAGAACTCCAGTTTTTGTGGAAACAAGGCTAGAAAATGACCTCCTCCGTGTCCCAACATATCCACCCAGGAGCCAACATAGGAGGCTCGAGGCAAGAGGAAGCTCCGTCTTTTTCCAGGGCTTATAGATCCAATCAGCAATAGATTTAGAGAGATTGTCTCATTTGGTGTCTTTTTACCTGATGAAATCTACTACTACCCTCAAAGCATGAGATGCTTTATATTAAACTAAATAAATGTGGAGTTTTATACTTGCATTTCAGAGTTCACCAATCTATTATAAGCCAAGTGAACATGTATCTGGCCTTAGAGAATAGTTTATGTCTTTGCATATATTAACATATTAACATGTGGCTTTTGAAGTGTGGGTATTAACACGCATGTTTAGGTGTCTGGAGTCAGTCCTGATGGCAAATAAAAGCTCCCAGCCACCTTTGGAAATAAGAGTTTTGTGGAGCACCTGCCCACTTGAGCATTCACAGGAAGCAGATCCATCACAAGCAAATATTGGAATCTAAATGTAATGTGGTTATAGATATTATCTTAATGCATGTTATTGCCTTTTTACATACTTTGGCAGAAGAGGAAAATTAACGAAGAATAATGGCTACATCCCAGAGAGCCCACTTTTGGTTGCTAAGTTTTATTGTAATATAAGCGTATATTTTCCCTCACGAAGTCTTAGCTGCATTAGTGGCAGAGCACTGCCGAATTCAAATATATACATTTTTATAGTTATCAGGTGATTCCCCTCATGACCCTTTTATAATTAAAAGAATTTGGAGGGTATTTGGAAAAACTGGAATTAAATTCAAATATGTTACCAGAGGATGAAGAATTCATGGCAATAGTCTTCTGAATTTAAATGTGAAATGGAGACAGAAATAAAAGGGAGGAAAATATTGTTACCATGCATATCCTTCTCATTGTGAAACCTAGAACTAAGCAAATTTATAGCAGTGAGATGTATAGCAAAACCACTCTATAACTTGATTATTTTCACTCAAAAGACCTGAGTGATTTCCACGTCCTTGAACCAAACTATATCTTGTTACTTGATGGCTTTTAAAAAAGCATTGCAAAGTAAAAAAATAAATTATATTTATATGTGTGTGTATACTATTAGAATACAGCTGTTATAAATCAAAAGCCTATTTGTCTGACCAAGTGGAATAAAAACAGTCATTGATTCAAAAAGCATGGAAAATGAGAAAAAAAAGTTGTTCTGAAAAAATCTGAAGATGATTGTCGAGCTTTTCAGAAAAATTGACAGTCACGTTTTGAAAATCTTTTATACATTCAAGACACCATCTGTCATTTAAAAAATGGTCCACACTGAAAATCTAATATAGACAATACTACATTTATGTGGTAATAAGTTGAGAATAATAGGAAGTAGTAGTAAAAAAGTAGCAAGAAAGTCAATTCTAGAAGAATGTAGAATTAGCTTTACGATGCACTGGACATGTGGATAGTCCTCAGAATGTATATCAATATAACAGAAATTGTGAATTAGCTTAATTAAAAAATTCAGCTATATTGAGGTATAATTGACAAAATTGTAAGATACTTAAAGTGTGTGCGGTATGAGTTCTCCCGTGTAGTTAATTAATCCATTTATTACTTCACATGTTTGTCTTTTCTTTTGTGAGAACAGTTAAGTTCTCCCCTCTGAGCAAGTTTCATTGATATAATACAGGTTTGTTAACGAGAGTTACCATGGTTTGCATTAGATCCTCAGCCTGCTTTCATCTTACAGCTGAAGGTTTGCACTGTTTTACCAATTTCCTCCTATTTGCCCCATCCTGAGACCCTGACAACCACTTTCCTACTACGTTTCTGAGTTAGACTATTTTTTAGAGATTTCACATGTAAGTGATACCATGCAGTATTCATCTTTGTCTTGATTATGTTACTTAATGGCAGGATTTCCTTCTTTTTCATGGCTAATATTCCATCGCACGTATGTATGCCGCATCTTCCTTATCCACTTACTCAACGATGAACAATAAAGTCATTTCCAGATCTTGGATATTGTGAATAATGCTGCAACGAACCTTGAAGGGCAGCTATGTCTTCAATATCCTATTTTCATTTCCTTTGGGCATATAACCACCAGTGGGATTTCTGGGTAATACGGTACTTCTATCTTTAGTTTTTGAGGAACCTCTATGCTGTTTTCCATACTAGCTGCATCAGTTGACATTTCTACCAACAGTGTACAAATGTTTTCTTTTATCTACAGCCTCTCCATCACTTGATATCACTTGTCTTTTTGATAATAGCCATTCTAACAGGTGTGAGGTGATACCTCGTTGTCTTTTGATTTGTAGTTCCCTGATGATTACTGCTCTTCAGCACCTTTTCATATATGTGTTGGCCATTTGTGTGTCTCCTTTGGGAAATTGTTCAGTTTCTTTGTCAATTTGAAGAAATAAGATTTTGTTGTTGTTGTATTGAGTTGTTTGAGGTCTTTATATGTTTTGGATATTAATCTCTTATGAGATACATGATTTGAAAATATTTTCTCCCACTCTAGAGTTTCCTTTTCTTTTTGTAGAATGTTTTTTTTTTTTTTCTGTGCAGAAGCTTTTTAGTTTGATGTAATTTCGTTGCTTATTTTTGCTTTTGTCCCCATTGCTTCTGGTGTCAAATCCAAGCAAGTATTTTGAAGACTCATGTAGAGGAGCTTATTGTCTTTGTTTTCCTCCAGGAGTTTTATGCTTTCTTCTCTCCCTTTCCTACCCAAGTCCCTCTCTACTCAACACTAGAAGAGTCCCCTCCCTTCTGAACCCTGACTTCCCAGTATTTTACCTTGGGTTCCCTCCTTGTCCAGTTTTGGCCCTAGGAAGAGAGGATCCCCTTTTGCTGGACAGACCTCCTACTAGGCCCAAGCTCAGGTTCCTCAGAAGCTTCTGTGTTGTCTTTGAGGGTGCATGTTTGTCTTAGCCATTCCAGGGCTCAAGGCTTCTTTTGCTTCCATGTTCCCCAGGAATCCAGTAATCAGCTTCCTGGCTCTAACCCTCATCCCCATCAGTCAAATTAGTAATGAGACAAGCACAGGAAATGCTTGTTGAATGAATGAGTAAATGAATGAATGGAAAGTGACTTTTGGAACTCCTGCTTTGAAGAAATCTCTGAGCCCTGTCAGAACTCAATTTTTCTACAAAGTAAAAGTGACTTCAAGGCTTTAGTGTTACTTTTTTTTTTTACCTCTCTTCAGAATCAGCCTGCCACTCTGACCTCTCGAGCAGTTGCTGTAGTGAGGCTCATTTCCAATCTTTCTTTTGTAAGGGGCAGAGCAATATCCAGAGGCATCTGTGGAACTTGTGTTCCGAGGGCTTTTAACAGGCTTTAGTTGGCTTGCAGCAAGTTAGTTTCACTTACTGAGTGTAATTTAAAGCTTAGAATGGGTAGGGACAAGGGGGCAGACAGAGGGCATGATGCCTCAATGTGGGAATTGGGAGCATCTTCAAGAGACCCATTCTATTCTGGGAGGTTCCTGCAGATTTCAGGGACTTGGCAAGCCTCCCCAGTGCTCTGATTCCCAACCTGTAATCAGACCAGTGAACCCTGCATCCAGGCTCTTGTGGTGTCCCACCCAGCTCGATTCAGCGTGGCGTGGTGATGAAGCGTGGCACGGCGATGAACAAGAATGTGACAAGAAAGCATGGGGGCATTTCAAAGACATGACAGATGCCTATGTTTAAGGGCGAGATTTGCCGTTTAGATTTTGCCACTGTTTTAAAATAAGAGCCTTGGGACTGGGATATAATTACCCCACATCAGTGGTGGCAGCCCTCTGTGCTGGCAATGCAGAGCGTATCTGGAGCATTCCATCTCCAAGTCAGCACTGCCCAGCTTTTTGCTGCTCCTGGGAGGCCCTGGCTGAAACCCAAGGAAAGCCCCTACTTACTTGATTTTCCTTTCCCAAGAGACTTTGAAGCCTTATAGATGCTTGTTGGCCTGAAGGCTATTAATTCTTTTATCTTGAGAATATCTGAGAAGAATGCCCTATCTGGGCTTCATCCTGCCCCACTTCAGGGTTCCTCCAGAACTGGGAGATAGTAAATTTCTATTGTTTTAAGGTACCCAGTGTTTGTACTTCATATCCCAGCCCTAGGAAACTAATACACTTGTATTAAAAATAAAACGTGCTTGTATTGGCAAGGCAAAAGAAATCGGGAGCTTTCGATTTAAATGGGGACTATTTGGCTCACCTAGTACAGGCTTGGCTAATCATTTACTGCTGAATATTCTCCCCTTTGCCTGCCCAAGTGGTTCACTGACCTCCTGGCTTTGAGGATGATTTAGAACTTCAACAGTTCCACGCATCTACCTGGCAAACACCTTATAAAAATTTTTAACTCACAGAGGAATGTTTTCATCTGGCACCTTAATCACTTCCCTTTTTACATTGATATCTTTGATCCCCTTGAATTCATCCTGGTATACAGTAGGAGGCGTGGCTCCAGTGTGGTTTTTATACAGATGGCTGCACAGTTGTTTCAATTTCTTTCATCAGACAGTGTCCTACAGAAGTATTTTTAAGACCCTATGTATAGTTAACTTCCCAAGTTTACTACTAATTAAGAGCTTTGGAAGCAGAGCGATAGATATGGCCCATTGATTTACATGTTTGATTATTCTTCCCAATTCTGAAATCAAAAATAAAAAAGAAAATTCATGACTGAGTCACAAGTTATACATTTGACCTGATCTATATTAATGAATATAGATCATGAATTTTTGCTTCTTATTTCTAAGATTTAAAAAACCAGTGCTGCTAAGAGGTAATTGGGTGAATTACCATTCAACATTAACAGGACAAAAGAATTCTTCCCAGGATAGTAACAGGAAGATCTCAGGCTTCCCTTCCCTCTTTCCCATCTGCTGTAGGTCTCCTCCAGTTATTCCAGTACTTAGCCCTTGGGATTCCTTCTGCTTTTAAGCAACTTGAAAAACTAGTTCACTAAAGGTTTCAGCTATTGACTTTTAGGCTCACAATTTCTACATTTCTTTCTCTAGGTGCCAACCCCTAAATATTCAGGTCTCACTGTCAGCTGTCCCAAAGACACCAGCGAAATGTGACACTTCTGCCAATATATCTAAATCCAGACTAGCCATCCCCATTTCTTCAGCAAACTTCTGAAGTTTCTTACAGCAAACTTACCTGGTTCTCCTGATACTCCTCATTTCCCCCAGGGGCTTTGGAACCACCTTTGCGTCTGGCTTTTGTTCATTTCGTATCATCAGTTCTTCTCTTCAACATCTCTAGATTTTGGCTTTGTTTCTGTTCCATCGTCTTCAGCCTGGTCCACACATCCTCATTGTTTTCAAAGGCTGAGTTACTATAACAGCCTCTTAATTAGTCTTTTTGGTTCCAGACTCTTCTCCCTTCACTTCATCCTACTCATCACTGCCAGAATAGTTTCTGAAAATCATCATTCAGATGCCCTACTCCCTCTATGCATTTCCTATGAATATCATAACAATGTTTCACAAAGCGAGTGGCTTAAAAAATAGAAATTTATTCCTTCCCAGTTTTGGAGGCTGGACATATGAAATCAGAGTGTCAACAGAGCTGTACTCTCTCTGAAGACTCTCTGGGAGTGTTCTTCCTTGCCTCTTCCACCTTCTGGAGATTCTGGCAATCCTTGGTATTCCTTAGCTTGTAATGCACCTCTCCAATCTCTGCCTCTGTCATCACAGGATGTTCATCCTGTGTGTCTGTGTCAACACTCCCCTCCTCTTAGGACATGGATCGTATTGGATTCACAATCCACCTTTGTCCAGTATGACCTCCTTTTACTTGTTAAAATCTGTGAAGATCCTTTTTTTCCCCACATAAGATCACATTCTCAGATCCTGGGTGGAAATCAATTTTAGGGGAGACAACTATTCAATTAAAAAGTTGGCAGTCGACTTTATTATCTAATTCCACAGTGGCTTTAACAGAGGAATGGCAGTGTCCCTGAAGCCTAAGATGCAGAAATAGCCTAGGCCTTAGGGTACCTTAGGTTAACCTTTTTCAGGCAGGCCCTTGGGAAGGACCTTCACCGTAACGCTGTTCACCAACTCTGTCTCTCTCCCGTATTATTTGATTTCTACTCTTCAACATGATCTTGCCCCACCTCTTCCACCACCGTCCCCCCACCCCCTTTCAAATAATGTATTCATTTTATTTATTTATTTATTTGTTTGTTTTGCTTGAATCCTTGTAGCCTCTTCTCTCTTTCAGTTCTATGCTTATTTTATTTTTTCCCCTAAAGGAATACCTTAACTGCTTCCTTTCTGAAATTTCAAACTTCTTCAGCCAGTGTAATCTTGGAATGAATTTGCCATCACAGGATAACTAGTCCCCAGTTCAGAGTCCCTTGTCAGGTATGTTTTGCTGAACTAAATCAGCTAGGGTCTAGAGCATAGTAACAGTTCTCAAACGGCATTCTTACTTCACCAATGGCAGATTTGTTAGTGGATGATTCATTTATATTATGGTTGATTTCTTCTTTTAAATAGAAAGATGAATAGTTTTTGTTGTCTGGGTATCTGATTTTATCCAGGGAAATTTGTCAAAGGTAAAGTATTTCTACAGTCTTCATTTGACTAGCTCGAGCCATGAACTTATTCTTTAAAAGTCTTTGTGTAAAGTCACTTTATATTAAATAAATCCTACTTTAATCGTGGTAAGGGTATCTTTCATTTAAATAAAACTTACTACAGATGCTCATGCGAAGTGAGCATTTCTTTGACAAAACCAATGCTCTTTTTATTGAAATATGAGTCTGCACAAATTGAAATATCTAAACATGATGACCGTTGGGCTGATGATTATGACCTTGAAACCATAGGCTTCTCAAGGTACCTGTGGCTGACTTTCTGGGCTCACTGAATTTGATCTTTTGGCTTAAACAATTATCCATTTTGGCTCCTAGAATTCATTTTCCTTTAATGGTAGCATGTTTAGACCCACCATGGGCTTAGCCTCTGTGTGTTCTAAGCATCAACATGGCCAAGACGAGGTTTCAACCCCCCTACTATCCAACTGAGGTTATACCTAAGTGATGGAAGGCATTAGTTTTGTTTAGGCGGTTGAAGACAAGAGAACTGCACGAGGGAGAGAAGATCATCAGTGGCCCTAAAGAGATCTACGTAAGGAGCCATAAAATGCAATGAGAACCTTGGAAGCATCCTCAGTAGTGGAATAGAATTAAAAGAATTCACCTACTTCCCATACAACTCTCTATATAAACTAATAATTTCTAGAGAAAGCTCAATAAGTAAACTTGAAAATTGTTTCCTACCACCACCAAGTTATTGCTTTTCTTTCACAGGAACCAGATAGTTCTAACCAATAGTTTTACACTGTAGTCTTTATGTTAGACTATAGTCTAAACTGTTTATTTTTGGTACATTTATCATATCTCTACCCTCACTCCACCCCCAGCTCTCAAATACTCATGATAATAATTTTTTTTTCTTGCTAGGGTGAAAAAAAATCAAGTGGTTGAAGCAAATTGGAAAAGTATTACTATTAGAATAGTGATGACATATATATGTTCCTTTCCTCTACATCAAAGACTTATTTCCTAGAGAAGGCAGTGCCACTGGTCTCTTAAGGTGATTCATTGCCAAAAAGATAATAGTCATTAGATAAATAGATACTCACCCTGCCCCCCTGCAGCTGCACAGGGCATGCAGAATTAGAAAAAGTCAGTGATAAAGTCCTTTTATTTCTTGTGGTATTTTAACATTAACAATAAGGTAGACAGAACCTCACAGTTGTTTATGTCTAATTTTTAAACTCACCCGAGACACTGCAAGAGGCTTGATGTTCAGTTCATCTTCTCAAAAAAAATAAGTGACAAAATTAACTGTTCCTTGTTGGGAACCCCTAGTTCCAGGGAATCTTAGGGTTTTAATTCTGGTGCTGCGGTTACTAAATTGTTCCATGCAGTTTGCTCAGCTTCTAATGGGCTCGTCTAGTAGGAGCATTCTGCCTTGTAAGTAAATTGCTTCACGGGTCAAAATCTAAGTTCCGCTTAAAAAGTCTTGGGTAAAATTTATCATGATTTTGTTTGCAAACCCAACGCCCTTGTCCTTTAGGTGTAGGATTTATCATTTAGTTGTATAAATACCTAGCAGAGCCTCCAAAACAATAATATGAAAATTGGAGGTGTGATTGCTAAATAAAGATGAAATTTAGTAAAGTGGTGGCAGTGCCCTTCTCCAGAGGGAATTAAAGTTTCTTTGTAGCAAAGCATGTGTTCATCATGTGACCATTTCATAACATGAAATCTTATAAAATTGTGGGCAGTTCCATTCTCTGGAGGGTATTAAAAGTGTCTCTTCATAGAATAGCATGTCACATAATAGCATTTGGTCCTTTTTACCTGGTCAAGATGTTTGCCTAAATTTGCTTTGAGCATTTGAAATGCATATTTGAAATCTAGTCGATAAATGCTACGAATTTAAAAACTCATTCAAGGCCTTGAGCTGCGGAAGGCTGTTTTCCAGAGCACGCATGCAGCTGGTATCTGGCCGTGTTCTTCTCATAAAGCAGGAATGGGGTACAGCAGACGACTCTGACAGAATCTATCTTTACTATGAAAGTGCTTGAGAAAACTGGAAACGTGGTTATTGTTAGCTCAGTTAACCAATGTCCAATTTGTCTTCACTATTTTTAATAACTAGAACTTAAGGATTGGCCCAAGAAGCCAAATTTTTATAAAGGAAGTATATTCTGCAGATGGACGGTGGTGACGGTTGCCCAACAGGGTGAATGTGTTTAATGCTACTAAACTGTACATTTAAACATGGTTAAAAGAGCAATTTTATGGTATATACATTGTACAACAATAAAAAAGAGAATATAACACTTTATGTAAGATATATGACAAGGAAATAGACACATCATGGCAAAAAAGTAATAGATAAAATGATATTAAATTCAGAGGTCATTTATCTAAAACTTTAAATTTGATGTTTAGATAAGAATATAAACATACTGCACCCTGGCTGGTGTGACTCAGTGGATTGAGTGTTGGCCTGAGAACCAAAGCGTTGCCAGTTCGATTCCTAGTCTAGGGCGCATGCCTAGATTGTGGGCTAGGTCCCCACTGGGGGGCCCATGACAGGCAACCACATATTGATGTTCCTTTCCCTCTCTTTCTCCTTCCCTTACCCTCTCTCTAAAAATAAGCAAATAAAATCTTTTTAAAAAGAACATGAACATATTGCAAAAAGGTAAATCAATAAATCAATGAGGTGGGGTGAAATAATGAAATAGAAATAGGTTATACCTTAGGTGCCTATACTCTTCGTATTAAGAGTACAATTTCATTTATTTAACAGTTATTTAATGAGTTCTTCCTACATGCTGCATCTTGTTCCATGTGTGGGAATATCCTAGAGAACAAAACTGACAAAATCCCTGCCTCTGGGGAACTTCCATTCTGCTACACTGGTTATCATAAGAGGAATGTGAGTGCAGCTATTTCGTTTTTACACATTTTTCAAATAGTGCCTAACCATGTCGGACACTGGTGCGGGTGGGCCTTTTGCCTGTATGAACTCAGCTGAGCGCTTCCATGGTCCCTGTGGTGGGTGAGGAAACTGGGGTAGAGAGAAGTTAAAAACAGAGCAGTTCAGTATTAGGGGAACTGGTTCCGTTCTAGAACACTTTCCTGTGTGAAACTCTTAAAATAAAGGCTAGAAAAGTGGTTGCACATTTTAAATAGTTGTGCTATTTTATCATTGTTCAAGTTTTTTGAAACACCTTTCCTCCCCCTCCCCTGACATGTGACAGGGACATCGTCAAGGAGCCTGTATAGTACAGTGATTTAAGAACATGACCTCTGTCTGTGGACAATGTTGGCCCATAAGCTTTCAATAAATATTGGCTAATATTATTTGTTTTATATTTTGGTTTATACATTTTTAGCTTGAACTTACTGATATAATTAATTTTGAGGCTAACTTTTAAGATTGTCATGTAACTCTATGACAAAGTCATGGGATAACCTAGCATTTTGTAAAACTAGTCTAGAAACCTATTTTTAAAATGTATTTTAAACATCCAGTACATGTATTTCTTTTTGCCTTGTGTTACGTGGTCTGTTTTATGCCTTTAGCCTTTTTTCCAAATCATCTTATTGCCACTAACCAAAACGAATTCAGATTTGATTGTTTCTTTGCTTTTGTTTTTATATGTTGTTACAATTAAGAGGAGACATTTCTTCATTATAGCTCATGCCAGTTTTTCTGAGTTAATAAAAACTAGAGATTTTAGTTAGATTTAAGGGTTTTAAGCTCTCCTACAAACTTAAGTATTTATATATACAGACATTGCAGTGATATAAGGTGTAAGAAATGGTATCTGTTGTGAAGAAATCCTATTTCAAATATAACTGTTTTAGGGTTAAAAGCAACCACATACAACAGTAAACCCTCTAAATAGCATGGCTTAAGCCAGACAAAGCTAATTTTTCTCTTGTAACTTCCTCTTATACATCCAAGGTCAGACCTTAGGCTCCATCTAGCTGCCAGGAATTCTAGGATGCGTGGTCTGCAATCTATGCACACTGTACCTAGAATAAAATCTGAGTTCTATAAACAATAATATCAGTTGAATAGATAATTGGTGGGCAAATAACAGTCTCTGCTACAATAATACATTTCAAATCATAATTCGAGAATTGGATATGCTCTTTACTGAGTATTCTTAATGAACGAATGTCAACCTATATCATAGATAGATCATCATTTTCAAAAAGAATCAGAGCCCTAGAAAACAAAATTTACACAAAGGGCATATTGGGGGGAAATAGCTACCATTTATTGAGTATTTATCATTAAGTCTGTTTACAACACCTCTGTCAGTTAGATATGATCATCGTGGCCCTTTTAGAGACAAAGAAACAGAAGCATCAGAGTGATAAGTGGTCTTCCCAGTGTGGCGTGAGCTAGGACGTGGTGGTGCTCTGGGCAGTCTGGTCCCTAACCTTCGCCCCATGGCCATTGCACATGCTCCTTCATCTTGGGTATTTCAGGATGTTGCATTGGTCATCATGAGCATCAGTTATTATTTCATGGTCTATAGCAAATCATGGCCATCCAAACTATTAGACTGTTGGGATTCAGTACACAGGCTATTTATACCATGGGCACATTTTAAAAAGTGTATGCCATAGATCGAAATGCGCACACACACTTACCTCTGAGAACTCTTCTTATACTGAAGGAAATTTTTCTCTGTGTGAGCAAATGTGTTTTGAGCACAAGTGATGAAAACAATTGCACACTTGTCTCCAGAAAGGACCTTGAGTCCCAGATCCCAGGGTCACTGCCAATTCAGGGCCAACAACTTCAGGGACCTGAAGGTTTTGCAGCACTTCCGCTTTTTCTCCTACCTGGGATTTAAAGATGGTGAATTTGGAGTTTTACTGCTTCCATTGGGAGACAAATTTTCTGCAAAGGGTGTGTGTGTGTGCGTGTGTGTGTGGTTAGAGAGTTGCTGTGCATCTGCAGGGGGTGCTCCATTAGCAGGAAGGGCGGAATGGGGTGGGGAGCAGAGTGAGTAGGGCTGCTGGGGCCAGGACTGGCTTCTCTCATGGGCTCCAGGATCACTCCCCTAGGTATGTCATTATAACCCCCCCCAATTTATGAATTGGTCATCTGGGGACTGACATGTTCAGCAGGAAATGACCCCTCTTCAACCCTCACCTTCTTGGGTGTAGAGCTTGGCTCGTTTCTTCCGTCTTTGTTTGAATCACTCCATTAATCAACCTTAGTGAAAGACCGCTCAGTCATCTGTCAAAGCATAAACTCTTAATTGTTAGGAATCACTGGTGTGGCACATACCTTTTCCTACCCAGGAGCAAAACTCAAATGCTGATTTTCTCATGAGTTTTCTGTCTGTAAAAATATGTTTCTTAGGCTCAACAATCACAGCCTCTCTTCTTGTCTCTCCCCTCTCTCCTGATCTTTCCTTTTTCAGAAGTTTCTCCCGTGGCCCTGTGAGCTGTGAGTGGCCCCTACCTAGTGACTAGGTGTGAGGGACCTGCAGCCTTCAGAGGCTGCCTGCTGAGTTGGGCAGGGAGTTCCTGGACCATGGGTGGTGGCTCTGAGATCCATGCACCCAGGGAGCTTGACAGAATGTCACTGTGGGTCTCAACGTTTTTTCATGATTGCCCCCAGTAGAAAATTTTAATTTAATGTAATTTAATTTGGTGAAAACAATTAAATAATAAGGAATAAGATTTCATTCTATAGCTTGAGCTTTGGAAGACCACAAACTATGTGACATCTAAGAATTTTTGATTCTTTAGAACTAATTTTGCCCCTGATGAGAATACATGCATTAATATTCATGTCCACTACTCTGTATGAGCACAAAACATTAAATTGTGTGTCTTGCACATATATAAACTATGTTTTCAAATGTTTATAAACCCATGGAGCCAGTGGATTGTACATTCCATGTGGCAGCCATTTTTATCGACTTTGTTTGCTATTATATCTCCAGTGTCTAGAACAGTACCTGGAACATAGTCAGTGCTTACTAAATAATTGTTGAATGTTATGTGATTAATAAAATAGAAATTAAGTGATCACATTACTGATCCAAGTGTTTTTGGTTATTATGTATCTTCTCAACCAATACTCACTAAAAGGATATGAACTTATGTGCATATTTAGGGGCTGGGATCATGGTATGACCTCAGATTTACTGAGCTTCAAATGGAGTCTATATTTCAGAAATGTGCGGAAATACTGTCCAGATGAGCCCATAACGTGGTTGGAAGGGGCAGCTACCATATATATGTTGCATTTAGCAATTTTCATTGCATGAGCTATGTGCCTGGCACTGTTCTGGGTGTTGGAGGCACATAAAGATCTGTCTGGTGCTTTCATTTATGTGGAGGGGACAGAAAAAAAACAAACACAGTGAGCACACTAACCATCCGTATTTGGAAGACGACAGGTACAGTGCCAAAGGAAAACTGGAGCTGAAGACAAGGGAGCAGGAGTAGTTTATTGGGTTAGAGTACGTTGAGTGGGTGAGTTGGATTAGAGTACATTTCATAGAGACAGCATTCGGGCAACACTTGAAGGAGGAGGTGAGAGAATAAGCCATTCAGAGGGAATAGCTTCCCAGGCAAAGGCTAAGTGAGTGCCATCTTGAAGCAAGAGCAGTTCTAGAATATTCTAGGAGGCCAGTGGGGCTGGAGCAGAAAGTGGCAGGTGTGACAGGAATGAGAGATGTGGTCAGAACATGAGAGGAGGGGAGGTCGTATGGGTCTGCAGCAGTGAGATTTTGGCTTTTATTTTGGGGGGAATGGTGACTTGTGCAGGACTTTGAGAAGGATGATATGATTCACATTACAAATATTGTTCCCTTTGACCTGCTGGCTTGAGAAGAGACCAAAAAGGTTGAGGCAGGGAGAGCCATCAGAAGACTGCAGAAACATAGCTGAGAACTGGGGGACGATGGCAGCTCTGACAAGGGCGCTGCCAGAGCGTGGTGAGGAGTGCTCATACCCTGAATGCATCTTAGGGTGGAGCTGAGACGGTTCTCCTGTGTGTGAGAGGGCGCACAGCCTCAAGGATGGCTTCAGTTATTTCAGCCTGAACAGTCAGAAGGTAGAGTTGTCAACCATTGGTGCAGAAAAGTCTATAGGTAGGAGATTTTTTTTTTTTGGAGGGAAAAGTCAGTTGAGTTTTGGCCCTGTTGAGTTCAAGATGCTTTCAGACAATGCAGAGATGTCTCAATTTGGAATTGGGTCTGGGCTTGCAGTACCACGAGTCGTTGACATAGAGGTGATGAATGAAATTACCAAGGGGGTGAGTATAAAGAGAAAAGAGGAGACCAGTGTTTTCATACTAGTCTTCCTTTATCTTTTACATCCACTCAGTTGTTAGGCTCTGTCACTTTTTCTTTACATTGAGAAATTTCCAAAACTCTGTTAAAAAATGGAGAAAGTGACATAATTCCTTCCAACATAGTTGTGTCTATATGGGTGAATATTTTAAAGAACACATTAGATATTATTTCTTTGTAACCAAACTATCAATACCTCAGTATATATCCCTACCAGAGAAAGGTTTTTAAAAATATAGTCCATACTATAACAATATTTAACAGTAAAATAAATAATAAATCCTTAATATTAAGTTCCTAGTGGGAGACCACTAGGTGGGAGACCACTCATGTGAAAAATGTGTTTGTAGTTGCTTTCAAGATCCAAAGAAAATCCGAACAGTGCATTTGGTTGATATAACCCTATCTTTTTTTTTTTTTGCCATGTATTTGTTGAAAAAAATAGGACATATGCCCTGTAAAACATTTTATAATTTGGAGTTGACCAATTGAATCTTTACAATGGCATTTAGCCTAACCTCCTATAGTCCATTTGTTCATTACCTGTTAACTGTTAATTAGATCTTCAGGTTTGCTTAGATACCTATTTAATATTGGTAAGAAAACTATTGAATTGGATCAGGGGGCTATAAGATCTGGAAACACCACTTTCAATGATGTTAAGATTAATCACTGTTTCCAATGTTAACAGCTTATCTGTTATTAAGTTTCCTGTCAACTTTTCATCCTATTAGTTTTAGTCATCACTACCTGTTTAGATTCATCATTTCATCAAGGTTGAAACAAAAAACAAAAGAAGAAGACCGAAGACTGAGCTTTGGGACCCTAAGATATTACTGAAACCAGAGAAGAAGAGGAACTGCCCAAGGCGTTTGGACAGGGTCCTTCTCACTGCGGGTCTGAAAAGACAAATGAAGAAAGTAGAGCAACACAAGTGATCAGCTAGGTCAAATGTTGCTCTTAGGTCAAGTACACTGAGAATTGATAATTGGCCATTAGATTTAGCAACTTGGCGGCTATTTGGTGATCTTGTCAAGAGCAGTTTTGATATAGTGGTCAGGGTGAAGGCCTCATTGGAGTGACTTCGTGAGAGATTTGGAATAAGGGAATTAGAACCAGCAAGTATTAGTAACTCTTGTAAAAAGGAAAAAGGATGAATCAGGAAGAAGAAGGGGTAGAACCTAGCGCACTGGAGAATGGATTGTTTCACATAGGAGCATAGACAGCATGGAGGAGCGTGGGCGTGGTGCCCACAGATGGGCAAGTGTGCTACATATTAATTCTATACATTTACATATTGTAATATGATGGACATTGCAGCGATGATTAGCACTTATATCATATTATACAGTCGTAGGTATTTTAAAACCACTTCTGTTCCCTGAATCATCTGTATTCCTCCCTCCCTCCCTCACTCCCTCCCTCCCTCCCTCCCTCCCTTTTCCACCTCTTCCTCTTCCTTTCTTTTCCCTTGCTCTTGATTTTGGAGACTTACCAAAAACATTTGACCAGCCATTCATTTTTAACCACGAGGAAGTAAAAGTCCTGATCAGAA